>JAKELH010000652.1:0-40089 GCA_021525015.1 Lactarius pseudohatsudake | reverse complement strand
CTTGGCAACTCGCAGGCCACGCCGTCTTATAGATGGTTAATCCGGTGGGCAGTTGGAGACCTGTTCCCGAGAAGCGGAAGCGAGGGAGGGGGGGGAGGTCACAGTGGACACGACCTGGTTCAGCTTCCTCCTTTCTCTGATGCCCTTACCATCTCCGCCCAATGTCCCTCTCTGGCCTCTTGGCCCATGGGCCCCTGAGCCACGAGTCCCCTCCAGGCTGCTAAAAGCTCAGGGGAGTCGGTCTCTGCACCATGCGTACCTGTGTTATAGGGATTGCCCCCTCTGCCTACTTGGCAACTTGCAGGCCACGCTGTCTTATAGATGGTCAATCCGGTGGGCAGTTGGAGACCTGCTCCCGAAAAGCAGAAGCGGGGGAGGGAGGGGAGATCACGGTGAGCACCAGCTTGTTCTGCTTTTTCCTTTGTCAGATGTTCCTACCACTTCCGCCCAACATCGTCCTGGATTCGTGAGCCGCGGGTCCCTCCAGCCCACTCAAAGCTAAAGGGAGCCGGTGTCTGCGCCACACGAGCCTGCATTAGGCTGCCTCCCTGGCTATCTGGTAAGTCGTCTCACTGGAGTGTGTTGCACACATGGGACGGTCACTGTGAGTCACATCTTGTTGTACCTCCGACAGTTCCTCATACTTTCTAGATGGGGAACACATTATGACCATGGCAATGAGGAAGTCTGTTTGTCCTTACTCAACTTTGCTGTTCAGAAGTTATTGTGCAGGAACCTAGCAAATAAAACTCTCACCAATTCTCAGGTTTATGTCGTGTTGTCGCAGCGATTAGCACTCAATATCAACACACCGCAATACCTATTCGATTTATCAAGTCCTCTCGACGCCATGCGAACCATGCATGATCAGATTGCGAACCACATGCGTGTCTGCTTGGCAATCAGAAGCGGAATCGAATCTTTGCATCGGAAGCAGCGTCCGTTATTATGTCATCTTCAAAGACTTCTAGCCTGTCAATTTCTCCTCTATTTCATGGTGCGGTGGTGTGGCTGCTTTGGGTGTTAACTGTAATGTTCCTGACTCTGCACTCACTTTTTCTTCAGTACCTGGCCTTCATACCATGATTGTTGCACACTCCCATGAATGGCGGGCTGGGGTAGCCATTCCTCTCTGCCAGAGGCGTCGCATCAATGTTGCCACTGTCTTTACAACTCATGCTACACCCCTGGGCCAATACCTTTGTGTTGGGCTCAGTCGACTTCTACAACAACCTTCAATACTTTGGCATCAATCACGAAGCAGCGGAAGCGTGGTATCCACCACCAATATTGCATCTATCCTTCTGCTGCCCACTGCACCAATATCTTTACCACCATCCCCCACATCACCACCTATGAGGCAGAATCGCATTGACGGGATGGCGATGCAAGCAACTCGCAGGACCAGACTCTAGAAGATGCAGCCACTTCCGAAGCGGTGCCTCTGTCTCTCCCTCTGTTGTTCCCCACTGGCACTTAATTTAATTTTTTTTAGAGAGAAATTATCGTGCTATAGCTGTTGATATACGTACTTATGCCAGGTTAACACGTGATGTCTTACTCTGCTTGAGTCTGGATGCGCCACCAGCAAAATAGCAAAGATATCGGGTCATATACCCAACATGCTTGGTTTGTTCGCGGTGAGCTCAGAATTGTGACTGTATTTATTGAATTTGTTGGAGGACTGTCGGAGGTTTCGCTCGGTTGTTTTGCCTAGTTACCTGGATGTCACGATCACAGATCGTGCCATCGATCATTTCTATTATTACTTCTACTTCTGTTTCTCTCGGAAAAAGTCTCAAGTTCTCTACTTCTGTGTTTCAGATTTGTTCCAGACTTCCTGCCAGCCTCAGAGGTTGCATTAAAAATAGGATCTCTTCAGTGTATAAAAATGACCTGTAGTTTACCTTGTATTCTTTGTTCTAGTCTTGTTCTCTGTGAATTCAAGTACTATTGCCATTCTCCCCTTGTCCTCTCCCCTGCAGTGTGCAGGTCACCGCTCTCGCGCTTAGTCAGCGACCCGGCCCGTTAGCCCACCCCGACCCTTACTTACGACTAAGTGGTAGTAGCACAGAGGCTACGAGTCCACCGCTAGGATCGTAAAATAAGACTAGAACCATCCCCTACCGACTCTTGAGCCCTCTTGATACAGAGGCAAGAGCTCGGGCATTTGTCGTCGTCCCGCTGCAACTCGTCGAGCTTGGAAACTCACAAACGAGCCGAAGCCGGAACCTTTGTCCCCCGTCGTGAAAGACCGACACATCCAGTCCCGCTGCAACTCTCGACAAGCTGATAAACTCGCAACGAGCCGAAGCCGGAAAATCCAGTAATCAGTCCTGTCCGTGACTCTCGCGATGAATTGGTACATTTGTGCGACAAGCCGGAACCCATCCAGATCCAGCCGCGACGTTTGAAGAGTTAACAGCTCCGTACAACGCCGGAAATCCAGTATCCGTCGGTATTAACAGCCCGACCATCCAGCACCTGCCCCGTCGTGAAAGATCAACACATTCCCGGCCCCGCGAACAGAAGGGCGGACAACCCGAGATCAAAAAACCCCAGAAACTACAGATAACAGTAATCGTTTATCGTGCTGTTGAGCGGGCGATCTCCCTTCCCACTACCGACCCCGAAGCCTTTGACAGGAACAACGGACACAGACACAACCCTACCTAGCGCAGTCAGAGTACCGCGGCTAGATTTTCCGATATGTTATCCCTGATCCTCTTACGCACGTTGAACGGACCTATCCCGGCCCTCTTCACTGGAGACCCGACGCATGCACCACAGTTCATTCAAGATCTGGACAATCTCGTATGGAAGAATCTCAACCACCCGCTTGTTTCTACCCCCTGGACGCGCATCGATATGGCGCTCGCATTTATTTCGGGACCTATAACTCTGGCTTGGAAGCACAGTATCCGACGTGGCGATCCTACTGAGACCGATATTGACGCACTCTGGCAAGACTTCTTAGAATCCTTCTGTGAAACCTGGGTCCACTCCCCTGAATCGACGATATCCGCCGTCGTCCCCATAGTACAGATTTCGACAGCAAGTGTCCCATCGCCGTCTCTCGCCGCTACCTCTACGCCGAAACACACAGACGACATATCGATCATCCTTCCTACGATCGAACCCCCGACGAGATGCTTATCGGAAACCATCGATCTGACTGCGGACGATGATGACGGTTGGACCCTCTTCGCCCCCTGTGTCTCTGCTCCCCCACCAATTTCGCCGCCCCCATCGCACAGAGTACATCGCTCAATCAGCCCTGCCACGACTCGAGATGAGTCGCCCGACCCACCTCTGACTCTAACCCTTGACCTATCGGCAACAGACTCTGCAGCGCAACAAGATGAGGAACTCCGGTACGCGACCACCTCCACCGCTGACTGCAACGACGCAACTCTAGTCACGTCTCGTGTCCCCGCTATCTCGGATGTGCCACTCGCGGATGAACGCGCCTTACCTACCCCACCTCGTACCCCCAAATCCTTCGCCGCCATTGTACCGCGTCATCACCCCCTACACGCATACGCACTATTGAGGAAACGCGAACATGGTTACGAGGCCGATGACGAGCACGCATATCCTCGTAAGCGCCCCTGTACCCAACTCGCACGTTGCTGCCGCCCTCTGCCACGACAGTACCGGTACGTACGTCGACCCATTACCCTCCCGCCACCGGTGGACGACTCCAGTGGCCTCTCAAAACCTGCCCTTGACCCACCACATCCCGCGCAACCCGCGGAATCTCAGCCCTCGCCCCCGTCACTCGCTTTCGCACCACCGTCTCCTCGTACAGTTGTCATGGTTGACTCCATTGGTCTTCCTACCCCCGCTCCAATCTATCAATCTCCGACATCCGTTCATACCGCTCAGCCTCGCCGCGCCATCTTGCACGCCGCCATCCCACTTCAACTATCCTCGCAACCCTTCTCCGACGCCGCCGATCTCGCTGCGGATGTCGAACATACCCCCGCAAACCCCGCCTTCTTCACCTTCTCATCTCGCTATTCCCCATCTCGTCCCTGTCTCCCGTCGCGTCCAGTCTTGCCGCCCATTCTGTCGCCTCTCCGCGTTGTCACGGATGACGAAGACCTTAAAAGAGCGATGCTGACCTCAACTTTCGCCGCCTTCCCTGCCTCTCGTCCGTCCGCCCCCGCCAGCCGTTCTGCCTCTCCCTCGGGCATCAGTACCCTGTCACCGGTCTCTCTCCTCGACTTCCCCGCCGTCTCTAACGGGTCTCCTCCCTTGCTCGCCTCTCCCCGCACTCGTTCCTCGAACATCAAAACGCTCCTATTCACTTCAGCCCTTATCTTGACCTTAGACGACGCTGGCAATACCGTCGACACTGTCCTCTCTACCTTTCGTCCCCCATCCCCGTCCTACGCTCACCCCCTTTCCTCTATGCGCCCGCCTACAGTCATTGTCGAGGACGACAACATTCCAAACAGGGGGGTGAAAACCATTGAAAAGTCGGTTTTTACCCGAAACAGTGTCTCCGCAAAACCGCTCGTTCCCCGATATCCTCCCATCTTCCCCCGCCACGCATTCGAACAGCCGCGCGACCCAGACGAAGTCGTGCCAACTACCGCGCAAAACCAAAACCACGTCGTGACACCAGCTCCTAGCGCAGACCCAATGCCACGACCCACCAGTAGACCAGGCCTCCGTGCTACCGCAGCAATATGCATCCCACGTACACAAATCACGGGGCCCACGCAAAGCCACGGCATACGGCTTGCCCGGCAACATCACATCGACCTCATACGCGCGGCCACGCGTACCCGTATCCGCAACAGGCACACCTATACCGCACATCATACCTCCAAGCCCACAGACCTGCGACCTACCAGTCCACCTCGTCCACCAACGATCGTACAAAATGCTGTGTATTGGACTACTCAAAGATATCCGACAAACCGCGCAGACCGTGAAGAAGCAAGACCAAGTGACAACGAAGACTCAAGACGTCTCGCTCACACCCTTCACAGAAATCCTCGCGTCCGATTCTCACAGACTCGCGATCGACATAGCCATATCGGAAGAGAAGAACCGACACCCGTACGCAGATTCGCGACCGCCGCAATTATCGAACGTGTCCAAGCCTGGCAAGAACAGCTCTTATCGGAGCAGACGCCTCGATCGATGCGGTCTACCCCGCACCAACCACCTACTAACCGCAACAGTCATTTCACATTCGTATCCAACCCACGAAACTATGCATACGATTACAATCCACCAAAAACGTGAAAACGACTAGAAACATCAGATTATTCGAGGACGAATAAGTCAAGAGAGGGGCGTATGTCATGATCACAGATCGTGCCATCGATCATTTCTATTATTACTTCTACTTCTGTTTCTCTCGGAAAAAGTCTCAAGTTCTCTACTTCTGTGTTTCAGATTTGTTCCAGACTTCCTGCCAGCTCAGAGGTTGCATTAAAAATAGGATTAGTGCTTTGAGGTCCAGTCCTAAAGACTGGAAAAAAACTGCAAACCTGACTGGACTTTAACTGATGATGACTGGACTTCAGTCACAGTTTTTCAATTTTCAGAAGTCATCAGTCACAGTCTGTCTCCTTCTCAATCAGTCTTATGACTGGAAAAAACTGGTCTAAACCAGTTAAAGACTGGACTTCAGTTCACTTTAAGCTGTCAGAATCCTGGGCCTATAGACTGAAAAAAGACTGGAAACCAGACTGGACTGTAACTGATGAGGACTCAACTCCAGTCACAGTTATTCAAGTCATCAGTCTGCAGTCTGACTCTGTTTCGGGACTGGGAAAAATGGTCAAAACCAGTTACAGACCAGACTTCAGTTCACTTGGTATTTAGAGTTTGGAGTCCGAGAGAGGCCCAGATGGTTATGTGCTTCAACTGCTTTGACGCTTCAACACATAGGTAACAAATAATATCTTTTATTTACACAAGTAACACAACCAACAACTAGCACTGACCAGTGAGTGCCAGCGCGTTTACACTACAGTCCACTTTCTTTGTTGTCACACAACCTCTTCCCCTGACTGCTAGTGGTAACTGGTAAGTAATTTCCGTGCTACTATTCTGGGCTCTCATGATGTCATGGTGTTCAGCTAGCACTCACAACGTGTTGGTATGACGAAATCCTCGACAAAGTCAAAAGTGCACACTAAGAAACACAACCCAAAAAATGGCTACTCAACAGCCATTCTCAAGGCAGCTATCAAACTGAAGAATAGCCGAAAGCGTCCAGCATCCGAGTCAGAGTCTGAAGAAAGTGAGGATGAAGAAAGTGAGGACGACGAACCTAAAGTGCGCTGTAAGAAGAGGGCAAAGCAGGCCCGGGCCACTAGCGCAGAGCTTGATGAAATAGTCAACGATTCGGGGCCGGAAGTGGTTGAAGTTGAGGTCGTGGATGGCGGTGACGACGGGGCATCGGACAATGAGCCGGATGAGGAGCGCCAAAGTTCCGCACAAGGGAAAAAAAGGGTACGTGTCAGCATAACACAACAAGACCAGTATTTATCACTTACACATGATAGGGAGACGACCTTGAGGACCGTCATCGTGTCGAGATCCCATCACAAGTTGGTGTAAAAAAAGGCCTCACAAAGGACCTCTTGACGATCTTTTCGGACCACGTAGTTGTGAAGTTCATGAAGAACGAAGGCTACGAGACAGTGAAGGGCCGGTGGTGCCTTCCTTGCAAGTAAGCATCCATCTGCCATGACATGCGACTAGGTTACTCACGCGGGTATAGAGCCGACACAGTGTTGGTAAAAAAGTATGGAAAGCGGAAGGCCTTCCACACAGGCGGCAATTCGAGCTGTCGCGCGCACATACGGAAGCACTACGAGTTATACAAACAACGGTGCAAAGACGAGAATATACCTGAGAACCACTATGCTGTGCCCCGGGTAATATGGAAGGAACTCCAGAATTTGAAGGCGAATCCGAAAGCGAAGCGCCAAGGAAAGCTGGACGGGCCATTGGGGAGCATGAAAGGTCCAAGTCCTCACGCTCAAGAGTTTACTCGAGACGGCGTCCTGCACGCGGTAGCCAGGTTTGTTGCTTGTGGTGACCAGGTATGTGAGACGTGACTTGGAGACTGTTTGAGGGACTGATGCCTATGTCAATTTCCTAGGCACTCGCAGTTGCAGATAAGGCCGTGTTTCGGAACTGTCTTACTGCAATGAGGCCAAAAGCAAAAACTATAGACTTGCCGAGTGCGCATGATGTGGGAAAATGCATACACAACCAGTGTGTCGACTGGCTAACTGAGCTAAAAGGAAAGATAAGAGTGAGTGGTGTAGTCTGCAGTTGGCATTGCTTGCGCGTCTGACAAATGAACAGAACGCACCGGGTAGAATATCGTCAACTGCGGATAGCTGGACCGCCGATAATACAAAAACGTCATTTCTGGGAATGACAGCCCACTGGATCGAGGTCGATGAAGGGAGGTGGAGTTTGCGCTCAGAAGTAGTCGGATTTCAGCATGTTTCTGGGGAACATAGCGGTTGGAATCTGGGGCGATACTTTGTCGGATTGTGTGACCGCGTGGGGATTTGCGGCCCTGGTGAATCAAAGGTATGTAATCCAATCATTTGTGATAAGATAGTTCACTGATTGCACGCACGATCTCGCTCAATGTGGCGATTACTCTGAGTCAGCTTTACACTATCACTCTCGACAACGCTTCGAACAACAACACAACCTGCCTGACTGTTGAATCTCTACACGCTCGAAGACAGTACAAACCATGGAGTGCAGCTGACAATCAACTTCCGTAAGTGAATCAGTTCCAAGTTACAAGTGACTGACGACCGACGCTGATTGGTAAGCTGTCTTGAACACGTCGTCAACCTCGCTAACGTAGCTGTGATGGGGTGCATCACCAAGATTGCTGCTGTTGAAAATGCCACAGCCATCTGGGAATTCGACCCAAGCCTTCCTGACAACCGTGTACTCGGAGGATCGCTGGACGTGATCGCTGCCGTGCGCACCATCGCTATCAAGGTATCTGATTGGCCTGGCCCGGTCTCCGAGTCCTCATCACTGAAGAACTTCCCTCAAAAGATTCAGGCATCTGGTCAGCGCATAGAGTATTTCGAACGGCTTCAATCAAACTGCTGGATCAACAATCCGCTCAGGATTCCCCTTCACAGTAATGTCCGGTGGGGTACAGCATACAACATGCTCGACCGTGCATATAATCTACGCCAGGTACGTTGAGATCGATTGGCGTCTAGACTCGGATACTGACACTGACCCGGATAGCCAATCGATCTGTTCCTCAAATCGGCTGATGCCCTGTATGGCCCTATCACGACCGTGCGCCGCAATGGACGAGTTGTGAATAGGATTCCCTGGAGTGCCTTTCAGCTCACAGATGCAGATTGGGGACGCGTGAAGGACGCACGAGACATCTTAAAGGTTTGTTGCTCTGGGCATAATCCAACCCCCGAGGAAATGACCAGTTATTAGGACTCTCGTGCGTTGCAGCACTGCTTCTCATCTGAACAGCTCCCGACGCTATGGCGTGCACTCCCTGCAATTGAGGAGCTACAGACCGCATGGGAGGCAAAACGTGATGACCCCCACTTCGCTATTTACTTTGATGCAATCAGTGATGGCCTCGTCAAGTTACAAAAATATTACTCGCGTTTTGACGAGAAGCCTGCCTACGTTCTCGCACTCGGTAAGTCACAAAAGGACTTCTGCCTCCGTAGCTAATGTAAAGTTCACAGCCCTTCATCCGTATTACAAACTCGAGTACATCAAGATGGCATGGGGTGGTGCCGAAGAGCAAGCAGAGGAAATCCGGGCAGGGAACACGGAAGCGAAGAACTGGCAAGACGAGGCACAGAAGATACTGGAGACTACAGTAAGTCGCCCTCAGCTTCCTTCAGGCTCATTCTAAACCACGCTACACAGATGCAGGAGTATTATACAGCCAGTAGTATCACGTCTCCTGGACCGTCTCATACGAACGCTGGCGGTTCAGCCACTACTCTTGGATCCGACTCTGTAATGTCTGATTTTGATAGATTTCGCCTGGGGCGTGTTACGAAGGATGGTGATGAGGGATGGGCACCTGAATTGCGGCGCTACCTGAAGGAGCTACCCTCTGATGTTACGAAAGAAACAGACGTCGTTAAGTGGTGGCAGGTATGATTGCTTTTCCAAGTCTATCATTTACTTTATTGAAACAACTGATAGGACCACGCTCAACTATATCCTACGCTTGCCCGAATCGCCCTCGATGTCCTCCCATGTCAAGCGTCTTCGGTTCCTTGCGAGCGGCTGTTCTCTGCAAGTAAGCAGACAGCTGATGACCGACGAGCATCATTGGGTACAAAGCGGTTCGAGGAGTTACAGTTGATGAAGTTCGCGTGGCGCAACAAGATCACTGATGTCGCTTCTTCAAACTCTGATCGAGTAGAGGAGGTGGAGCTGGAAGAGTACCGTGAGATTCTCGAGTACGACGCTCAGGCATACGAATTTGAGAAAGTCGAAGACGAGTTTGTTATCGACAACTAGAGTTAGGGTGATTACTTTTGACGTTACTTAGACATTTACTACTGTAATGACCGGTCCAAAACTGCGAGTAAACCGATAATGACTAGTTACTGACTGGTCCATAACGCGACCGGTTTTGGACTGACGCCAACCGGTCTCGGACCGGCACAGACCGGTCTGCGGTGGTCCAGTCAAGAAAATTGAGTATACCATCAACTTCTAGACCGGTTATGGTCACAGTTTTTTGTAAATATGTTAAAAAACTGGACCAGACTGGACCTCAAAGCACTAAATAGGATCTCTTCAGTGTATAAAAATGACCTGTAGTTTACCTTGTATTCTTTGTTCTAGTCTTGTTCTCTGTGAATTCAAGTACTATTGCCATTCTCCCCTTGTCCTCTCCCCTGCAGTGTGCAGGTCACCGCTCTCGCGCTTAGTCAGCGACCCGGCCCGTTAGCCCACCCCGACCCTTACTTACGACTAAGTGGTAGTAGCACAGAGGCTACGAGTCCACCGCTAGGATCGTAAAACTGGAGGTATCATCGATGTAAGTAATGCTTGGTACTACTTGCGGCGAGTGCAGGATTGTCATATTGGCACCGTCGTGGAAGACGGTGCTTGAAGAAGAGGATACAGCTGCCGAGAGGGTGTTCACTCAGCAAAGGCGAGTTCTCGTTGAAAATCCGCAACGGTAAGATCATTGTTTTATACACAAGATGCTCTCTAATTATCTTCCTAATGCCCTTTCAGACCTGGTCTGCGCCCTCTGCGCTAGGGATCGCCTCAACGCCACAAGGGAACTTGAATCAAATCGGTCCAAACGACCGATTGACCACGTTGCCCGATTGACTTGCGACATTCAGGTGGACCTTCAGATCCACCCTGATAGGCCATACCATCCCATTTATCTGTGGAAAAGGTAAGTCAGCGGTTTTGAAAGTGCAAAGGGAGGTGCTCACCCTGGTTACAAGCAGCCCAATGGCCCTTTTCAACCCCTCCACACCGCCTTGAGGAGCGCACACAAGAGCTTGCGAGCAAGTTTGAATAGTGTCCTAAATTAGTGGTAAGTCGTTTGTTTGCAAGAACATGAGGGATGACTCACATTTGGAATTGGTTTAGGAGTAGGAAGGGTGGGGTGATTGTGCAAGTCAACGATGATGATGCAAGGCGGCAATCGAGCACCGGCGTCGACACATACTGGGCAAACAAGTGCCGGTGTCAACCCGCGCGCAGAGAACGAGCACTGGTGTCGTTTCAACTCGGTTCTCGAGAAGCCTAGGCTGGAGATAACAGGATTGGGATACTAGTGTGGTTGTACCTATGCAAAAATCGACATTTTATTTTCTGTAGCTCCAACAACACATTGTAGCTACTTCATATTGTACATACCAATAGAAGAATGGATATACTGTTCAATGGTGATTTTCACTTATTTTCTTTTTTGGCTCCTAGGGAGCACGACTGACTTCACCAGGTGTTCTCATTGGTCTAATTCTAACACTCTATTCCAACAGATCTGCGTGGCGTGACATTTAGCAAGATCGTTGGGATCTGGTGGTCTGGGCCTTTACTTTTTTACGACTCCCCTCTCTTCCTTGTTGCACTGTAGTTGAAATTCTCAATATATTTTGTTATAATCTCATATCTACAGATCCTACTGTACCTACCATATATATATATTTGGGCAGAAAGGACCACAGGAAGAGGGCAATCTGAGGCCATTTTAAAAATTTGCATCCTTGTGACCATTTGCATCCACCTGACCATAATGTCACTGCTTTGGAGATTTGTGGGGGCTTGCGCGAAAACAGATGTACAGTTAAGGGCCGGAGTGCAACATTGAGCCCAACATGTCACCCGAGGTTAGTGTTTTAAAGTTCAGTCAGGTTCAGTTTTTTGCTCTTTTTTCAGGTAACTGAACCCAAACCAGTTCGCTAAATATGAAAATCACATGCGAACATCAGCAATCCATGATCCTCTATGTAGCGCTACAGTAGCGCTACAGTAGCTCCATAGCATCTGTAGCAGCATAGCAACGTTTATGTTGTATGTAGTTCTACTGTAGTTCTACCGTAGTTCTACTGTAGTACCAGGCCTACTACCATAGTTCTACTGTAGTACTAGGCCTACTACCATAGTTCTACTGTAGTACTAGGCCTACTACCATAGTTCTACTGTAGCACCAGGCCTACTACCATAGTTCTACTGTAGTACTAGGCCTACTACCATAGTTTTACTGTAGCACCAGGCCTACTACCATAGTTCTACTGTAGCACCAGGTCTACTACCATAGTTCTACTGTAGTACCAGGCCTACTACCATAGTTCTACTGTAGTACCAGGTCTACTACCATAGTTCTACTGTAGTACCAGGTCTACTACCATATTTCTACTGTAGTACTAGGCCTACTACCATAGTTCTACTGTAGTACCAGTAGCATCCTGCAGGACTATTGTATTATGCGCGTAGCGTGCTGATTGGGGAAAATAAAATCCGGCCCGAAATATCGGGCTTTTCGGGCTTTTCGGTCTCGGGCTTCCATACGCGTTCATATTCGGTTCGGTACTATATTTATATTCGACGGGTCGGGGTAATGCAAGTAAGGTAAGATAAGAGTCCACAAACGACACGCAACGACGAGATATATGATGAAAAGAAATATAAAAAGCAATAGCACCGGCTGCACCCCCAGTGATCCTCCTCGTCGCACGCGCCGCCAATATCCGACTCCACACGGCCAGGAAAACTCAATCAAGGTTGACAGTAAAGGAAGGGGTGGAAGTGTTGCTGCGTCGAGCCGAGTTCTGTTCACTGACAAGGCAAAAAAATATATAAGCACTCTTGAAATGGGAAAGACGACGCCGCCGACAAACCGCCCTTCTTTTGCGATCCGCTTCAGGAGGGCCAGGAGCTTCCTTCCGTGGTATTCGTTCCGCATCGTTTCCTTGATCAGATCCATCATAGCGACGTAGACCGGCTCGTAAACGCGACCGGTGAACTGGATCGGCACCTGAATACCTGACTCCCATTCGGAGAGACAGTTGGAAATCTGCTAAATGAGATAAAGGCGATACCTCGGAGGGACGTGCATACACAGGTACAGGCCATAGCGAGAGCAGATACGGGAAGACGCGCGAAATGATCGGGGAACAAGTTTGAAAGACAGTCCGATTTGCTGCTGTAATAGAACCGCTTGCAGAGTTCTATGATCGCTGGGTGCGCGAAGTTCTCCGTGCGTTGCTATTCAATAAATTAGATTTGGGCGAATGTGACGCAAGGGACTTACATTCTCGTCGAGCTCGGGTCTCCTTAAAAACCGGGAGCCTCTGATTATCGCTTGCACGGCTTCAGAAATCACTTGCTGTTCTTGTTCGCAGTTGTGGCCAAAATCCAAGCGCGGTTCGAGTTCCTTGCTGAAGCACTTCTTGACTACCTCTCGTGCCACGTTCTTCATGCGCCCACGGTAGGTGGAACCATCGTTGAGGACCTAGTAACCGACTAAGCTAGTAATGACAGCAAAGATAATATAACTGACACTCACGAGGATGATCATGTCGTGCTTGTAAGTGCAGTAAATGGCTGTAAAATGTCGGCGAATGAAACAAGAGTTAGTGAGAAAGAAGGGCGTACGGTCATCGAATCTCGCCAGTTCTCCATTCTCGAGGTGTCCGATTGCCTCGAGGATACATCCATGCGCGCTTCGAAGGCCATTTCTGTTGCGCTCTGGAAAGGGGAGCTTGCCCTCAGCGTGAATGACGAGTCTATTATAAGTTTTGGCGGCGATGAGCACATCGCGCCAGATCCCAGAATAGAAGCGGAGGTGAGTGGGTTTGGCGAGTTCGATTGGCTTGAAAGTACGACCGGAGCGGGGCGCTGGGGCCCTATTGTCGTCACTTGAGTCGCCGTCGTCCTCAGAGGAAGTAGCAGTGCGGTCGCGCACATCATCACGAGTGTTGCTTGTGCCACCCAGAGGCTGGCCTGCACGGGCAAGAAGTGCATCGGGATCGGGTGGCCTAATGGCCCCATTTTTTTGTTGGTGCACTTGGAGCACGCTCTGTGAACTTTGGCCTTCACCTATCAGTGTCGTGGCAATAAACAAAGTTCAGAATAACGAACCTGCGTTGTACTCGTCAACATCTTCAGGACTCACCGACTGGGACCTTTGATTCCCATGACTGGTGAAGATGGTGAAGGGTCGATCGCCAACACACCGGCCCTCCCGGCTCACATGGGGCTGGATAAGTTCGTCGTGTTGAGGATGTGGGTCTTCTTCTGGGTATTAGGACTGGTAATAATATTGGTAAGAAGTTCGTCATTGCTTACCTGGGCTTCTAATGGCATTGCAATGTAATGTTGGAGACCTGAGGAACTGCTGGGCCTGCCTCTCGTCCTCATCAGGTGAAGCCTCATCGATATTAGGTTCTATCATAGATTTGTAAGCGACAGGAGGCTAAAAAAACAAAACAAAAAAAGTAGGAGCTGACCAGGTCCTAACAGGGAACGTGAATGAGAAATATACGTATATGATGACCAAACGTACCGTCCTCCATTGCGTGGGGAGCCACCTCTCTGTCGTCCACATCCGCATCGCCTCGAGCACCCACTGCCTCGTCAGTGGGGTCCACTCGTGCGAAGCCGAAAGTGGAACCAGGCCCGCCTTGCAGAAGCGAGGGTTTGAGGGTATCCAGCGACAGTGGGGGGTCATTCCGGGTTGGCTGATTAGTCTAATATTAATAGGGACGCAGGAGTGAGGACGGAACGGTAACCTACAGTCACAACCCGGGCTCGGCTTTTTTTGGCAGGTGCCATCGCATTCACAGACGCGTCGGCAGGTGTCACCGTATTCTTGCATTGTTTTGCAAGTTGCGGCTCGAGGTCTGGACGAATCTGGGCTGCAGTAGCAACAAGCCGAGCAACGACACCTCCTTGGCCACGATTCGAACGTTTTGGTCTCGGAGACGTGTCTGGATGATGAGGAGAGATACGCGTCGAGCCAGTCAGTTCCGGATCACCAAAGGAACAATGGCTTACCGGTGAGTCGGGAAGCCTTCGGACGACGTGGGCCTGGGTCGTCGTTTTCTTCCACTCTTTGCCTCCGAGCCATGGTGAATGCAACGAGCAAGGGCAAACTTTGACACGACAAGTGTTTTATAGGATCACGTGTGTACAGTCGCTAAGAGTAAAGTAAGTCAACCACACAGATTTATCGACTACAAAACAAAACAATAAAAATATTTAATCCAGTCGGACGGCAAAGCTGAGAGCGAGCTCTGGAATTGTAGCAACACGGTATTCTGTTGGGGGTGGTCAATGAATAATGGTCAAAAAATATCACAACGAAAAGGATATTGCATACGGTGATGACTATAAATCAAAGAATGCCTCGAAAGTGACCGTTCCCGAAAGACGTCGTCAAAACCACTCTTCCTGAGTATGAGTCGTGCTCTACCCACTCGATAATCTGCCTCTGTCAATCGAGCTTGAGCCTTTTGGAGATCCAGCATTGCCTGCTGTAGTTTGGACATCGCAGCTTGCACCACGAGTTCGCGCTTCCATTGCTCGTCCACAGCGTCTGAATAGAGCGATGACGCTTCTTCATAGTTTTGGATGATCAACTGTAATAATGAATTCAGAATCAGTGAATCACTGTAGAAAAAAAAAACCTACGTAGTCATTTCCCTGGCGACTCTCTGTATCTGTAGTTGTGAAAGACATGGACGTTGGTGCTACAGACTTCTAAGTTCCCACGACTCATCGACTCCGCAACTATGCACTGCCCGCAATGTGACCGCAAATTTCGAAATAGAAAAGCTCTCCTGTGTCATATGAACCATCCTTTTGGGTCCTGCCATAGCCACTTTCAAGAGGTTGTAAATCTTGCAGACGAACTTCAGAGGTATCAAGAACGACGGGGCCAACGTCGACCCATTCCGACTTCTCTGAGTCCCGAACCCATGGATATCGACGTCGACGCAACACTGGCAGCTGTGGAGGATCTTCAAGAAGATTTCCAGAATGTAGATGGCCCGGGTAAGCCTTTCATTCAGGAATATGTGGGAGCAGCAAGGGAATACGGGCGTGGTACAACATTTATGCAGGGGTTCGACCGCGACCCATACTCACAAGAACGCAAAAAAAATCTCTATTATCCATTCGCATCACGGGGTGAATGGGAGATGGCTACTTTTCTGCTTCGTTCCAGTCTCAGCGTGTCCTCAATCGATTCGTTTCTGTCACTAGAACTCGTAAGTGTCGTTTATTGTCTCGGGTCCCGATCTGACAATGTTTGGCACAGATCAATGGGTTGGGTCTATCATTCAGAAATGCCAAACGACTACGAGGACTCGCGGAGATGCTCCCAAAAGGACCAGAATGGCGATACAAACCATGTGACAGCCCTTATCCTACGAAGAAGGATGTTGCTTTATTCTACCGCGACCCACTCGAATGCATACAATCCATCCTCTCCAATCCTCTTGTGAACGACTACATCAGGTTTACTCCATTCCGCGTGTATGAGTCAGCAGTCAGTGCGATGCGAATCTACACCGAGTGGTTGACTGGTGACGTTGCGTGGTCCATGCAGGTACGTTCCTTTATTCCACGTCATCCATGACTACGTTCCTTACATTCCCGCAGAGCCAGCTGCCGGATGGGGCCACTCTTCTAGGGATCGTGCTATCATCTGACAAAACGAACATATCTGCCATGACCGGTGGACGCATGGCCCACCCGCTTCTTATGAGCCTTGCGAACCTTCTCATGGATTTCCGTATGAAAGGGACGAATCATGCGTTCCTTCTCCTTGCGCTGCTCCCTGTCCCAAATTTCATTCACAAAGACTCAAAAACCCGTGGCGTCTTGGAGAATCGCATGGTCCACGAGTGCTTGGACTTCATCTTAACGCCGCTCAAAAAAGCCGCCCAATTTGGTATCATGATGTCGGATCCACTAGGATCGCTCCGCTATGTCTTTACGCCCCTTGCCTCATATATTGTAGATGTTGCAGAGGCGATCGTACTCGCCGGTGTTGGCGGGAAAACTTCCCACGTGACGATGGCAAGCCACAAACAATTTGGCGACCCCTTCCGGCATGAGCCCCGAACCGCTTCGACTACTCTTGCCCAACTACACGCCCTTGAGGCCAAAGTGAACCCTTGGCGCCTTGAGACGTACATCAAGGAAGCCAAGAAATTCCGACTCAATGGCGTCCACCGGCCATTTTGGCGTGATTGGCCACTTTCAGAACCATCAAAATTCTTGACACCGGAACCCCTTCACCACTGGCACAAAATGTTCTGGGACCACGACGCGAAATGGTGCATCCGTGCTCTCAAAGGTGCCGAAATCGACTACCGATTTTCCATCCTCCACCCACACACAGGCTTCCGACAGTTTTGCGAGGGCGTATCCAAGTTGAAGCAGGTCACTGGTCGGGAACATTGTGACATCCAGCGTTACCTCGTGGCGGTCATCGCGGATGCTGTGTCCAAGGATTTCCTCATCGCCGTTCGCTCGTTGATGGACTTTCGGTATCTCGCACAGGCACCTGAGATATCTGAACAGGATTGCGTCAGTATTGACAATGCGCTTCAGGGTTTCCATGATCACAAGAGCTCAATCATATCCGCTGGTGCCCGGACTGGGAAGGGTAAAAAAAAAAAAAAAAAAGTCATCAACAATTGGTATATTCCGAAACTCGAACTTATGCAAAGTGTCTCCTCCAGCATCCGCGAAAGCGGGGTAGCGATTCAGTGGACTGCAGATACCACAGAACGATGCCATGTCACCGAAATCAAGGTCCCATCGCGTTCCAGTAACAAACAGGGATACGAGTCTCAAATCTGCCGCTACCTCGATCGCGAGGAGAAATGTCGGAAATTTGACTTGGCTACCTCCATTCGCGAGGCCAAGATTGACTTTCGCTCGCTCCCCGATAACGTGAATCGCGAATACCCAGACGACGGCGACGGCGACCTGGATGGTCTATCCGAGAATCCGGAAGGACCGGAAGAACCTCTACACATCAATACGACGGAAGGACTTCTAACGCATATTCGACCAGTTGCTCCAGTGTCCGGGACTACTCGAAGACACGCAAACTACTTTGACCTTGCGAGTTCCCTGAAGCAGGGCTTATACCCGCGTGCACCGCTGCCATTTCGAACTGTCGTGCATGGTAATACGGCTTTACATCTGAGCCGAGACCCGGCCATGAAGGCGATGTCTGTCGAGGACGCCATGGCCATGTTCAACTTACCAGATCTACGGGGAGCACTAGCTGACTTCTTGGTTCGTGCTGACGCTGGAGATCCTATCCGGATTGGTGGTCGTAGGGTTGCCGATAGCGATTCCCCCCTACCCTTCCGAAACCTTCAAGTCTGGACGAAGGTACAATTACAGCACCGTTCGTATTATGCGCCAAATCACATTTTACCACCTCAATCAATCAATGCCTCGCCGCCGTCTGGGCCCTGGCCCTGTGGACATTCTGACGTCGTCCTTTTCAATATGGACCACAACAAGGTCTGGCCGTATTCTGGTCTTGAAGGTACATACATTACGTTACGCACATGCGAACCCATCCTCACTGACCCATGGGATTTGGTTCAGGGCATCGTATTGGCCAACTACGACTTATATTTCGGGCTGTTCCGTCCCAAGCATTTCCGCCGTCTTCTACTGACTTGTTCCTTTCCTACGTTCAGCGGTTTGATATCGTACCCCAGCCAAATCCCGTTGCCCCGGCGCAAAGGGGCGTATATCCCCACCCATCGACTGGCATGTACCTCCTGAAACGTGCTCGGCGGAATGACGGAGCAATTATGGGAGACATTGTCCCTTTGGCCCAACTCAGAGCTCTTGTTAACCTCGTACCGCGGTTTGGCGAGGAGGCCGACAAACGACTGACGAAGGAGACGGCTTTGGAGTACAGTTCAGAATTCTGGTTGAATAAGTATTTTGATAAAGAACTCTTTTACGCCTTAAAATGATTTTAGGTTGTTTGTTGCTTGTCCTTTCCGTCTTCCTCAGTGCTACCACTCAATTTACATGACCACCTCTAAGTGACTCAAACGTCGCGTGTCCAGCGGCATCCATGAACGTTATTGTTCGAGGCACTGGACGAACACCGCAGACGGGATTGGTTTGTTAATGGTAATATTCTCCCGCGCTGATACAAACTCAACTTTTCCCGGCTGCCTCTCCAACTTCTACTCTCGTCTTCACTCGATGTCGCACCTACTCATATTGTGGGGCTCATTATATGCCGCACAACCTCAAATGAGGGAACTCCTCGACGCGCGCATACGCGCGCATTTCAACCGTCTAGAGTGGTTTCTAGTGCCCGAAGGAGTGGAAGTTGCTCGTCCTCGGTACGTCATTTTTTTTTCAACGTGCCTTCGTACTGACGAGCTTGGCAGGCAGATCGGTTTTCACACAGAGCGCGGAAACGCGAATCCGGCGTCCAGCCACGCCACGGTTGATTTTTTTAGGGGGGACAAAACCCACATTACAACACATCACGTCTACCGCACAGATGAAGGCTATGAGGGTAAGTGCGCCATTATATGTTTTAATCAAGCTAATATTTGCTCCCATCACTAGGCTATAAAAGAAAGTACAAGAAAAAATCCAAAAACCGTCGCCAATAGGCCGGCAAAGATCTATCTCTATTTTACATCTTGAATACTATTACTATTGATGCTACCATACTTTTTACACGCGGCCAGAGTGGCGTCACGACGACCGACAACGCGGCCACCGCGCGTCATAACGACACGAGAATGCGGCCACCGCGCATCACGATGACACGACAACGCAACGCGGCTACCGCGATGACGCAACGACGCGATGATGCAACGACGCAACGACACTACGAAGACGTGACCACCGCAGTGATAATGATAGCAGCGACGCGACAACCGCGACGAGGGGTGGAGGCGGGGCGGGACCACGGCAGAGGCTGGGATTGCAGCGGTGGTGGTTATGCTACTGGGTTTCCAATCCTGTTCTATGCACGACGACGAGCTACACGATAACGGCGCGTCACATCTACTCGTCCGCGTGGTGCGTCACTCCTCCTCATCATTCCTCTTTCCAAACACAACGTTGACCCACGACACGACCAACATGGCGCCAACGACTGCGACGACTGGGCGGTGCCGACGCTGATGAAAAACGTGACAATCGCAGACTACAACGACGATGACCACGACACGACGACCACGACCACGACCACGACAACCACCGCGACCACGACCACCACGACCACAACGACCCACAACGACCACAACGACCCACAACGACGGAACTGCAACGACAAGATGATGACCGACCACAGCAACAACCGCAACGATGGCAAGGCGGCGAGACAATCACGACGACGACGAAGACCCCAACAGCGACGGCGACTGACGACGACCGCAGCAGCAACTACGACGACGACGACTGCAACCGGCGTGCCACGACCATGACGAGAGGTAGATACTGTAGTATCAGTGTAGTTTATATTTGTTACATTGTATCACGGTTGTCGCGGGTCCTGCACCCCCCTGACTCAAAAAATGGGAGTTATTTCATTGTGCATGCCTCTGAACACAACTTCTTACAGATATTCACTGTTAGGCTGTGTGTGAGTGCGGCATGTTCGGAAATGCGAAAGGTAACAGCCCAGTTCTATATTTGGATAAAATTCACCAAATTGGTAGTAGGCAGTAGCACTACAGTAGTAGGCCTGGGTACAGTAGCACTATGGTAGTAGGCCTGGGTACAGTAGCACTATGGTAGTAGGCCTGGGTACAGTAGCACTACAGTAGCAGGCCTGGGTACAGTAGCGCTACAGTAGTAGGCCTGGGTACAGTAGCACTACAGTAGCAGGCCTGGGTACAGTAGCGCTACAGTAGCAGGCCTGGGTACAGTAGCGCTACAGTAGTAGGCCTGGGTACAGTAGCGCTACAGTAGTAGGCCTGGGTACAGTAGCGCTACAGTAGTAGGCCTAGGTACAGTAGCACTACAGTAGTAGGCCTGGGTACAGTACTTGGTACAGTAGCGCTACAGTAGTAGGCCTGGGTACAGTAGCACTATGGTAGTAGGCCTGGGTACAGTAGCACTATGGTAGTAGGCCTGGGTACAGTAGCACTATGGTAGTAGGCCTGGGTACAGTAGCACTATGGTAGTAGGCCTGGGTACAGTAGCACTATGGTAGTAGGCCTGGGTACAGTAGCACTACAGTAGTAGGCCTGGGTACTACAGTAGAACTATGGTAGTACTACATAGAACATAAACGTTGCTACTACCACCTATGGGTCACTATGGCTCTATGAGCACTACTGTAGAACTACTGTAGAACTACTGTAGAACTACTGTAGAACTATAGTAGAGGTCCAAGGATTGCTGATCTGGTAGCTTAAATTCCAGGGTTTGCTACAATGCTACCAAGTCTCTACCATCTACTACCAGCAACTACCAGCAACTACCAGCAACTACCAGCAACTACCAGCAACTATGGTGTCTACAAACATCTACAGTCTCTACCGGTTTACTACCCAGTCTCTACCAGCCTACTACAAAAGTCTACAACCATCTACAGTTGCTACAGTGTCTACAGTGTCTACCAAGTCTCTACAAGGATTTTTTGCGCAACCCAGGGATTGCTGATGAACCTGACTGAACTGATGATCAGGTTACCCATCGGTTCAGTCAGGTTCGGTCAGGTTACTGGTCAGAACTGGTCAGAACCGGTTTTTTGGGGGTAACCTGACCTAACCTGACCTGACTTTTGCATTTTTTGGCAAACCTCAGTGAACCTGACTGAACCTGACTGAACCTTCGCATACCTGTAGCAAACCTGACCTGAAGTCAGGTCAGCTGCAGTCAGGTTCCAGTCAGGTTCCAGTTATTTGCAGTTACCCTGACCTGACCTGCGAACACTACCCAAGGTCAGTGCCAATGGTTGAGCATCGTCCAGAAGAGCTGATTGGACGTTGAACGTTGAATGTCCGCTCCAGGTTTGTCGTCTGACTGCCAAACGACGGGTCGGCAAAACCCATAAGAAGCCGATTCTGAACCCATAGTTACAACACTTTCACTGCTTGCAACCCTACCAGTAAGACTTACAGATGTGCAGAAAACCTGACCATACAGACTGACCACCCTGAGGACTGGGCTGTGTAGATGCTGCTGTCCCTGACTTGGACCCCGCTGCGCAGGGCCACCCGTCACCGTCCATTCTCGCGCTCACCAATCCATCCGACATTGACTCACTCTCGAGTCTTGCCTCATTTCGATCTCATCTCTCCACACTCTCACACACTCTCCATTTATTATTTTCCTGCTCACCCTCACTATGCCGCAATGGACACCAACACCAACATTGATCCGAGCTGCCTTGCCAAGGCTTCTAGCCCACTGGCACCGTTCGTACGCCAGGCGTCCCCGTGCCTCGTGCCCCATTTCATTCCACATTGTTCGTTGATTGCCTCTGCCATGCCGCCCTTTGTAATGGTGCAGAACACATTTGATTTGTTATCCTTTCACTGATCAATGTTGGCCTATACTACTGCGTAAGGGCCTGTCGCCAGTTGTGATGCAGTTCGGCTCCTGCGTCACTTGTGTGTGGAGACAATGTCTGGTTGCCACCATGACTATGACAGGACGATCTGGTGACGAGCTCCGACTCCTTTTCGCCGACCCAGGTGCATGTCAATGCATCAGCCTCGGCGAGGTCACAACTCGCAAATCTGTGTACCCCGCTTCCACCTGCACCCTCTGCCGTTGTGTATGGCCGAGATGGGTCCTATCTGTGAGTGCTAGGAGTAACTCATGTGACCTCAATCGCCAATCAACCCTTTCGTTTCCCCAGAACAGAGTCGTTGCTGGAGAAAGGGTACGATGTGCATTGTAACGCCACCACAGGGGCGTTAAGTACGACGTGTACTTCGTAAGTCGTGCGGGTTACGGAAAAGGTGTTGGTCGGTTAAGACCGGAGATGATGATGCACACGTATCACTTGGCCTCCCGGAGCACAAGGATAATAGTAGGGATCAAGGTAGGCTCAAGCGTAAAAGCGAGCAGACTAGTTAACTCAAGCGCAAAGGCGAGTTCACTCGGGGTCGTGAGACGGATGATGTGGTATTACACAAGAAGTCAAGTCTACCGTACAAGCTAGGTATACGAGACCTTATATAGTAGTACAGGGTGTTTGGCCAGGCCAAACACAAGGCGTGATAATGAGCCTTCTGTTCGAGAATGGAACAAAGGGGAATTCAGATGTAGCGAGATAAGGATGCGCGGAGTCATGCGCTCATGGAAGTAGCTCGGAAATGTGGGGTGGTTTTCGATGGCGCAAACTACCCCTTGAATCGAGTCGTGCGTAAGTGGAATCAGGGAAAACGAAGCAGCGCGTGAGAAATGAGAAGCCCGCGGAAATCGTATATCGTACAGGGAATATGGAGGCGAGAAAGAGAAAGTGGTCAGATCGTAACATTACCCCCCTGTTAGACTCGAGGTCGCCACGACCTCGACTAGTCACTGGTGTAGTACCAGTCGTCATCAGGGCGTGTGTTGTCGGGCTCGGGTGATGGGGGTTGTTTAGCTGGGCATGTGTGGCGTGAAAGGAATCGGAGGCGTCCCCTCTCCCCGCAGTCTCGACACTGCTCGTACATGGGGCACTCAATCTCCTGATGTCTCGCGTCATGTCGGAGGCACTTGCCGCACCAGCGAGGGCGGGCAGGCGGTTCCTCGTACGCGGGTGTTGTGGGGGCGAGACAGCGGATGAGGCATACGTCCATGTGGTGAGTGCGGCTACCGCACCAATGGCAGGGGTTGGTGCGTGTGGGAGACCGACCTAGTCGGGGGCAATCTGCGATGAGGTGTCCCTTCTCCTTGCACTCGTAGCACTTGCGACGATACTTGTCCCTCTCCCCGTGGACACGTGGCATCTCGCAAGGTCCCCCTTCGCGTGGCACGAAGGGCATTGCGTATGCGTCAAATCGGGGGCGCGTGGGCTTAGACGTGAGCTCCACGTATTTTTCTGAGATGAGGGGGATGGCTCGTGCGTATTGAAGGCGCTTCCGCACTCCTCCGAGACGCATCTCGAGGTGGAAGCGGTCGGCGATGAGCTTGTCTTCGAGACGACGGACGTCCGCAGCTCGCGCCGTGATGGCGTCCTTCTCTACGAGACAGTCCCTAAGGCGGGCGACCTCGGCGCGCAGACGAGGTTGGCGAAGTTCGACGAGGACTTCGTCAAGGACGATGCGGCGGGGGTCGTGGGGATGGAACATGTTAATCATATTGTCGGTGAGGTGCCTAGGCATCTCCCCGGTGTACCCAGGGTTGAGATAAACCGAGCACCCATAGCAGGGCTCCCCCTTGGCCATGGTGCCGATCACCTCCTGGTAGTCTTTGCGGTAGTAGATGTACTTTGCGACCTTTCTCTCGTGACCATCCTCGATCAAGAGCGGAAAGTAGGTGGGTGAGTCGGGGTTGTTTGGAAAAAAGGGGATGCCGGGGTCGGTAGGATCGTGGTCGTCGTCTTCGAGAGGGGCGACGTGGTCGTAGTCAATGGGGTCATCGAGAAGTGCGAGTTGGGGGTTAGGGGGAAGGAGTGATGTGTCGGAAGGTGGGTTTAAGATTTCGTCGCGAGTGGGGAACGATGTACGGGGGTCTAGCTGTAGGATGTCGCCCATAGCTATGAGCTCGAGAGGAGGGGGAGAGTCTAGTGCGGCGATTTGTTCAGTGGCCAGGGTCAATACTGGCATTGGTGGGGAGTCGGTGACGAGGGAGTACGGGGTGACCCTGTCCAGATCCTCAGGGACACCCTTGTCCTGCGAGGGGACAGTCAGATTTTCTAGAATGCGAGCGACTGGGGGACGAGTGGGGATGGTAGAGACAAGAGGAGTGGTCGACATGTTAGAGGAAGTAGGAGTGTGAAGAGGGGATGAGGAATGTTTGGGTCGACGAGTTACGCTTTATATCTTTCGTCCAGCCCCGTCGGCGGTAGGGTTGCGGAGGTAGAAGTCGGCGATTAGGTCGGATGCATGATGGACGTTGTCTAGTGGTTCCCACGTGCTGTCACTCATGGGAAAACCCTTCCACTGGATGAGGAATTGAAGTTTGCGCCCTTGGCCATGGAGCCTAGATCCGAGGATTTGTTCTACTTCGAATTCTTCCTCTCCGTCGATGAGGTCAGGTGGTGGACGCGGGAAGTTTGCCCCGTGTAATTCCGTCTCCCTATATGGGGTTAGGAGGTTCGCGTGGAACACGGGGTGGATCTTCCATGTGGTGGGAAGTTCGAGTTCATAGGACACCGCTGATAGAACCTTTTTGACGCGGAATGGTCCATGTCGCTTGGGGGCTAATTTGGCGGTGGGGTAGAAGGTTCGGAGGTTTGTCCCTTCGAGCCAAACTTGTGCACCTTCTTGATAAGGGATAAACCGAGTTTTTCCCCGTTTCATCATCAGGTCTTGCGCATGCTTGATACAGTCTTGCGCGTGCTGCCGTCTGATGACCATTTCTTCAAGGCGTTGATCTACGGATGGGGTTGAGGTGGGTTTTGGCGTCCATGTGGTACGTGGTTCCCATCCCATGATGAGTGAGAATGGGGAGTGTTTTGTAGTCGCGTTGGGCCATGCGTTATGTGCGAACTGCGCCACCGGCAGTGCTTCTGCCCAGTTATCTTGTTGTACGTTGCTCCAGTGACGAAGGTATTGTTCTAGCCATTGGTTCGTACGTTCAGATTGTCCGTCTGTCTGGGGGTGATAGGCAGACGAGATATTCTGTCGGATCCCTAAGACCTGGCAGAGCTGTTTCATGAATGCGGAGGTGAATCGGGGGTCACGGTCGGTGATAAGCTTTCGTGGGATGCCGTAGTGTGGGTATACGTATTGGAGGTAGAGACGTGCAACTCCTTCTGCGGTGATTGACTCGTTACAGGGGATGAAAATAGCTGCTTTTGAGCAGTCGTGGTCTGTAATTGTGAGGATAGAGTCGTACCCTTGCGAGGGGGGGAGTTTTGTGATGAAGTCCATTGCTACGACTTCGAAAGGTTCTGCGTCTGGGTCGGTGGAGATGGGGAATAAGTGTGGTTTTTGTCGGTGAGTGTTTATTTTGTTGGCTTGGCACGTAGCGCAGCCTTTGACGTAGTCTTCCACGTCTTTGCGCATGTTGGGCCACCAATAGTCGCGTCGTAGGAGTTCGTATGTGTTTGCAATTCCTGGGTGTCCCATGGCGGGAGTATCATGAAAGAAAGTGATTACCCCCCGCTTAAGGCCGTTGTCGCCCACGACAACCAAAGCGTCGTTCTTCCACCACAGCCCATTGAGTTTCTTCAGGCTGTGTGGTTCCACCCAACGCAGGACGTCCTTCTCATCAAGGTTCTGTGCGACTTGGGTCCAGATGTCCATGTCATGCATTGACATCTCGGTGGTTTCCGTGGTCCGTATAAAGCGGTCGGCAGGGAGGACAATAACGTCGTTGTTGTCTCCTTCGTCGACCGCGTAATCTGCTCGTCGTGACAGGGCGTCTGCGCAGCTGTTCTTTACTCCCGGTATGTGTTTCAACACGAAGTTGTATTCGGAGAGTTCGAGGAATTCACGCGCCACCCGTCTGCTGATTTTTCGTGGTTCCTTCCAGTATTGAAGGTTGGCGTGGTCGGTGTGGATGATAATTTTGTGGGGGGAGCCAACTAGGTAAGTGCGCCACGCGCGCAGCGCTTTCACCACTGCTAGTAACTCTCGGTCGTAGATGTCATAATTTCGCTCTGCTTGATTGAGGGATTCGGAGTGGAACGCAACCGGGTGCATTTTGTTGTCTGGTCCGAGTTGGTTCAGTACTGCTCCTAGAGCTACATTAGAGGCGTCAACCTCGAGTTCGAAGGGTTTTGCGAGGTCGGGGAAGAGAGAGTGGGTTCTCGCCCGATGCAGTGTTTGATGGTGTCGAACGCAGTCTGTTCGTCAAGTCCCCAGTTCCAGGGGGTGTCCTTTCTAGTGAGGTTGTGGAGTGGTCGTGCGGTGGTTGAGAAGCCTCGTATGAAGCGGCGGTAGAAGTTGCAAAACCCGAGGAATGCTCGTACTTCTCGGAGATTCTTTGGCGCTTGCCATTCCAGCACCCCCTTAACTTTTACGGGGTCCATGCGTACGTTCCCATGGCCGATGATTAATCCGAGGTATTCGATTTCGTATACTTCGAATACGCATTTTTCCGGTTTTACATATAGGTCGTGTTCTTCGCATAAGCGGAGAACTTCGTGTAAGACGGTTCGGTGGTGAACAAGGTCGTCGGCCGTAGCAATTAGGATGTCGTCCATGTATACGATCACTTCTTCAGTGAGTACGAGTGGGCGGAATATCCAGTCCATCAACTGCCTGGAACGTAGCTGGCGCATTGGTGAGCCCGAAGTTCATGACTCGGGGTTCGTACGACCCTTGGTTTGTTTTAAAGGCCGCCTTCCATTCGTCTCCCTCCTTTATTCGGATGTTGTTGTATCCCCATCGGATATCTAGTTTGGAGTAGAGACGTGCGGGTCTTATTCGGTCGATGAGTTCTGGGATAAGGGGTAGGGGATAGTTATTTCTGACGGTGATTTCGTTTAACCGTCGATAATCCTGGACCGGTCGTAGTTTCCCATCTTTCTTTTTGATGAAGAAGAAGGGGGATGTATAGGGGGATTTCGACGGTCGAATATAGCCCTTTGCCAGTTGTTCATTGAGAAACGTTGTGAGTGCCGCTCCCTCGTTCTGGGCGAGGGGGTAGACTTTGCAGTCTAGTGTGGCGGGGGCGTTAGGAAGGAGGTCGATGGCGTGGTCGCAGGCACGTGAGGGTGGGAAGCGATGAGATGCTTCTTCAGTCAAACACCTTTCGATGTTTATGATATTCCATCGGGACCATTTCCTCGAACGTACGATCCTCCTTTGTCACTGCTTCTCGCTGTGCCAACTCGGATGCTATCGTCGTCTTTCTCAGGAATGCGATATGGGGTTCGTGCTCCTCGTCCATGAGTTGTTCCCACGCCTCCTCGTCGAGTTGGTACGTCTCCAATGCGCGGATGGAGGCTTCCATCGGCATGGCTTCGTCCGACAAGTGTAGGCTGGAAATGACCACTGGCTGAAACTCCTCGTTCAGCGTCGCTTCTCCCCATCTTATCATCGGCTCGAAGGCCGTGAACCAGGGGTACCCAAGGATCACTTCGTCTTTCCCAAGATTTGTGATGAGGAAGCGAAGTGTCCTGGTCTTTTCTCCTGTTCGTACTGTGAGGTCGGTATATTGGGTAATTGCACCGTCCTGGTTGTGTGTCCCATCTACGTTCCAGATGTGGATGGGTGTTGCAATGTCTCGTGTGGAGATTTGTAGTCGTTTGAGCAAATTTGAACAGATGAAGTTGTCGGTTGCTCCCGAATCGATAAGTACTTGTCTTTCGGCCGTCGCGTGTGCAGATTTGAACAGAACTGGGATTCGCATGGAACGATATCTGCTATGGTACACGTTTAAATTTAAAGCTCTAGCCCAGGCCGCCGGGTTCAAGCGTTTTGAAAATCCTCTCGCCCAAAGAGCTTTTCGACCATTAGGTCGCGCACTTCCTGCGTTTGGGCCGTCATCGCCGCGATCTGAGCGTTAGCCTGCTCATCATTCGACAGTACGCGGTTCGAGTGTACGGCGACAGTAGTGATGGCGGGAGCTGATAGTGATGGGGTGTCGGGGATGGTAACTGCGTGACTGGTCGAGGCGGCCGTAGCAGCGCGCGTGCCTTTTTGTGGACAATTACGCGAGATATGTCCTTGAACACGGCAGCGAAAACATCGTCCTTCTTTCTGAAGCTGGGCCTTGTCAGAATCGGTGAGAGCCACATTGGCTCGAGCGCGTCCAACATCCATGGCATTCGGATCGCGGTTTTTGTTAAGGGCCTGGACCCACTGGTCCCGGTTGTGTACCCCCTTTTTCTGGCGCGGAGTTCGGCTCTTTCCGAGCCGGTCCTTGAGAACCAGATATTCAGCTTGTTGTAACCGTGCGGCCGCTTTCCACTCATCCCATGTGATGGGATGTTGGAAGCGGATGGCATTGATCACTAACTGGTTCGGGAGGCCGTCCTGGAACATCTCTAGGGTAGTGGCTTCGTCAGGATTATATCCTGCTTTGGTGACCAGCGTCTGGAATTGTGCGATGTAGGAATCGATATCCTCCCCCTTCATACTGAGGGTTTGGAGCGTCTTGCGGGCTCTGGTTTGCTCCGCCGTGTCGGTGTATGCTTGTGTGAAGCGGGTGTGGACTGTGTCCCACAGATTTATTTCGTTGTGGTTGACACCCGCGGTTATCTGGCCGTTGAGCCATGTGGTTTGTTCGTCTACCCAGTCGTCGACAAGCGGCCCTCTTAAGTATGAGAGGAGGGTCATTGCTCGTCTGTATGGGACTGTCAACTGTTCGACGTCTGGGTTCATTCCCATATAGATGACAAAAGCTCGGAGAAATGAACGACTCTGTTCTCGATTCCCATCGAACACAGGGGGTGGGTTCCCTCCTAGGCGTCCGTGGCCTCCTGGTGCGGGGGGTCCTGCGGCTCCTGCTGGTGGGACTATACCTCCAGCGCCGCCGCCACCACCTCCGCCTCCACCGCCACCGCCACCGCCACCGCCACCGCCACCGCCACCGCCACCGCCACCGCCACCGCCACTAGACGGGGCTCCTCTGCTGGGTGGGACCGCGGCTCCCCCACTTCCACTTGGTGGGATTGGGGCTCCTCCTCCTCCGGTGGGAGGGTTAATGCTTCCCGTTGTTCCCCCGCTTGTGAGAGTAGTGCTAGCTGAGGCTTGCGTTGGTTGGGCCATTGCGTATGAGGGAAAAGCGGTTGAAGGAAGGTTTGTTGTAGGGATAGGAACACTGGGTGAATGATCACTGGGAGGATCAACGTCAATGCCTGCTGGGTTGGATGACTTTAGAGGTCCAACGTTCAGAGTCGTGGGTACGGGGCTGATGGTGTACCACTGTCCTTCGCTAGGGGAGTAGTCGATGAACGCCCACAAGCGTTTGTCTTCAAGGTAATGGATCTGTCGATAGGACTTGGTGGTTTGGTCGAAGATAAAATATCCTTCGACTCCTTTGTGTTCTCCCCAGACTGCAGCTCCTTTGATTCGGTCAGAAAGGTCGTCGGAGCTGAGACGGTGAATATATTCGGGTTTAAACTGCGTTCGGCTTCGACTGGTAGTCGCCACGGTGAGAGACTTGACTTAATGTAACGCCACCACAGGGGCGTTAAGTACGACGTGTACTTCGTAAGTCGTGCGGGTTACGGAAAAGGTGTTGGTCGGTTAAGACCGGAGATGATGATGCACACGTATCACTTGGCCTCCCGGAGCACAAGGATAATAGTAGGGATCAAGGTAGGCTCAAGCGTAAAAGCGAGCAGACTAGTTAACTCAAGCGCAAAGGCGAGTTCACTCGGGGTCGTGAGACGGATGATGTGGTATTACACAAGAAGTCAAGTCTACCGTACAAGCTAGGTATACGAGACCTTATATAGTAGTACAGGGTGTTTGGCCAGGCCAAACACAAGGCGTGATAATGAGCCTTCTGTTCGAGAATGGAACAAAGGGGAATTCAGATGTAGCGAGATAAGGATGCGCGGAGTCATGCGCTCATGGAAGTAGCTCGGAAATGTGGGGTGGTTTTCGATGGCGCAAACTACCCCTTGAATCGAGTCGTGCGTAAGTGGAATCAGGGAAAACGAAGCAGCGCGTGAGAAATGAGAAGCCCGCGGAAATCGTATATCGTACAGGGAATATGGAGGCGAGAAAGAGAAAGTGGTCAGATCGTAACATGCATGACATCATCCGTCGCTCTTCCAGCTTCAATACTTCCTGCATCAACCTTCTCTTCTTCGGTCAACACGAGCGTGTGCCACAATTGCATGTCGAGGTCTCCTTCAACATGGCAGAATATACCAGCGATGTTGACGCTCTTGGTACCCTGCGTCTGCTCGACGCCGTGCACACCCATGGCCTCCAGAACCTCTTGCGATTCTATTAAGCATCGACTTTTGAACTTTACAGCCTTGTCCCCCGCACGACACTTATGCCTCATGTAACCAGGAGTGGACTGGCTCAGTTCATCTGGTTGTCATTGGGATCTGCACTTCAAGCCCTCAATTGTAATATTCGACAACACATGTATCGTCTCTCACTTTTTTCATGTTTACTGTCTCACATCCGTCTAGTGCCAGTGAATTTGTACGACCGCTGCGTCGTGCTACACGGGCAGGACCTGACGGTCTACGACAACGACTCGCAGACCCACGACATGACTACTAGCGCGGCTGAAATAGGGTGACAGGGCAATCACAACAGCGATGACTGCAACAGCAACGACGACAGCTGCGGTGATGACGATCACATGAGGCAATGAGGTGACAACAGCAGGGACAGCAACAAGGTACCATGACAGCGACGAGCAACTACAAGGGCCGGGGTGACTACGACGACCATGACGACTAGTGCATAGCATGGGTTTATAAACCCGTGCGGGTACACGATACCCGCTATGCTGGGTATGGGTGTGGGTTGGTCATGAGGTACCCATGCTAAACCCGTACCCACATCGTGGGTTTGGCGGGTTTTTGCTAAAAACTACTAGGATTAAAGTTACTACTACTAGTACATTGTATTTTACTTCTATGCTATGAGAGATTTATGACTACAACTACAGTAGCCTGAGCTCCAACTCCGTCTAAGACATGCACAGGGTTGGGGTAGTGTGAAGCATCGCAGGGTGTCGCGCAGGCCTCCGCGGAACATGGGCTGCCGTATACAGGTCTGTGGCGATAGTGGACGTATCGGTGTCGAAGGAATAAGGCCGCGGGCGAGTGCGGCGCGGTCGGGAATGGAAACAAGGTCAGTAGGTTGTGTGTGGTCGGAAACGGTTGTGCAAGTCTCGGCACGGCGCGAAAACTCACAGAGGTGGCCAGCATGGTCAGGGACGCGTCGGGGTCAAGTAGCTAAGGCCGCGCGCAAGTGCAGCGCACTGGGGAATGCAAGGGGTGAGCTTCATCGAACTCAAAGTCCGAAATCTGAGGATGAGACAATAACTCACCAATGTCGAGTGCAGCTAGAAGGGTGATAGTTTTTGAGCCACTGGATGGTGATCCAGCCCCAGTACTTGAGGACCCTAGAGAGGGTGATGGCAATGAAGACTCAGACGAGCCAGGTAAAGCCTGAGGTAACCACCAACCGCCTACAGAACAAATTGAGCACGTGCCTGCACTTGCCTATCTTGGACATCAACACCAGTCGCAGTCTTCATCACTCAAATCGTGCCCTATATCTCAAACATCAATGTCACACTGCAACCTCAAGTTCACCCCTTGAATCTTGCCCTTCTCCATTCTTCTCTGTAACCTGGGCCTGTCCTCAAAGACATTCAAGCTTATCATAGTAGGCTTCTCCCTTCATATTTCGGACTTTTAGCTCAGTGTGGCTCATTCTTCACACTCCCCAGCATGTCGCACTTGCGTGCGGCCTTAACAACCTGAACCCAACACGTTCCTGACCCCGGCGGCCGCCTCTACGAAGCTTTGCGCCGCGCCGACGCGTGCGCGACCATTTCCGATCACCTTCCACCAACCGACCCCGTTCCTTCTCCCGACGTCGCCGCACTTGCGCGCGGCCTTAGTCCTTCAACAGCGACGCGTCCGCGATCAAGGCGGTCACACGTACGAAGTTTCATGTTGCGCACAAGCATGCGCAACTGTTTCCGACCACCGGTGATCAACCAGCCCTGTTTCTGCTCCCTACCCCGCTGCACCTACACGCGGCTTTAGCCATTCAGTAGCAACATGTATACGATCGACATTGACACGCTTATGACAGCTCGCGTCCCACGAAGGTGTGCGCGCCACCTTGCAATACTCCACACCCGTGACCCCCAAACCCTGTGCAAAGCTGCCTGAGATTGATGGGGCTGACTTGGAGGCTGATACTAGTGACTAGGACAATGTATTCAAGTAGTACACATAAATTATAGACTTGCAAATGTTGGCTTTGTGAAGGATGTTGTTGAAAGCCGCTCGAACGGCACTGGTCACATGCTGACCCGCAGTGCCAACCCGCACAGGTTTCCATACCCGCGTGAACCACTGGTACCCATACCCGCGACTGCTGGAACCCATACCCATGAGCCCGGGTACGGGTTTTTGGTGGGTGTGGGTGCGGGTAGAGGTCTTGTCACCTATGGGTTACCCACGCTATGCACTACCTGCACCACCATTCACGATGTTTCACACCCCCCAAATCCTGCACACGCCATAGACCGTTTCCAATCAGGGACGGTTTAGGGTATCAACAGGCCGGGCACAGATATTCTAATCATAGATATGTCGCTTGCTGAATTTTAAACTCCACACTCCACCAGATCACTTGGCAAAGCAGGCAGCAAGGTTCACAGCAGTGCCCACAACGGGGGTGTACAGAGTTCACAGCGGCTGTCGGTACCAATAGTGCTCAAAAAAAAACCACAACAAAACTCGCAACAGACCTCACAACAGGCAACTTTGTAAACCCCTATTGGCATCAAGTTACAGTAAGTCTGTGACCCTCTTTGGTCCCAGCCCTGCTACCTATTTATACAGTTTACCTTTTTGTGTTGTGTCGTTGTGATGCGCCCCCTGCCCCCACCCTTCTCACCCTCATCGGCCCCCACTCACTTTGTGCCAGCACACCATCCCCAGCTCCACATGCCATCATGTATACCAAGAAGTGATGATGGGTGGTGCTGACCAGGTCGTGTGATGCATATGCCGCAAAACATGCTTTGCAAGGTGTGCTACATGCAGCCTATCTTGTATCACGGGTTGCTGCTCACTACGTGCCAGCGCCTCCCCAGCCCCAAATGCCATCGCAAGTACCAACACGTGTGGTGATGGGCGGTGCTGACTACATAGGTCACAAGTCGCTAGTACTGTGCTACGCATGGCCTATCTTATATTGCGGTGGGTCCACTTCCTCTGCTCTCAAGCTGACATGTTCCCAAAGTTGACTGAATCCCCCCTGCGTCCAGGATATATGCACTACCCCTCAGGGCCTCGACAGCAAGTCCTTCAAGTTTTACACGCAGCACAAGTTGTACTTGCCAATTTCAACATCCTTCTTATTGGCAGCGGGCTCCATATGTTGCTTGCTCCACACTGTGATGTATATTCAATATGAAAATGTTTTTCTGTCCCATACTAGACCGACTTAGTCCCCACTAAACCAAATGTAATTTCTTTTCACAAATGGTTTCTAAAACCAATAAGTAGGATTGATAAATTTACTGTGATTATTTTTTGTGGAAAAGAAATTTGGCATGATCACTGAGATGCCCATTCAACCCCTGCCAGCCTCCACAATATTGCAAGATCGACGTACGTTATGAAAGCAGCAATAATAATAGAATTTTTGTTTGCTTACACAAATTTTAGAAACAAATAACAAAACAAACAAAAATGTTAAACCTTTATATGGGAATTGTTATTGTACTTATTAATAATTAACACTAAATTATTTAATTTATTCTATAGAAGAAAAAGTATTTTTAAATTAATACCTTATCTATATAAAATTATTTTATTCTGAGTTTTAGTTTATGAAAAAATATGATTTATCTTACCATTATAATATATATATATTATTTCATAAAAGTTTTTTATTTTTTAATATTATAAGTCTTATAATCTCCTTTTTATGTGTTAAATAAATAAATAGATCATTAAATTTTGTGTTATTTATTAGATTAATTAATCAATTAGGAAAACATCATTAAATTGATTATGACTTCATTATAACAAAATATTAGATATAAATATTTTAGTAACCATTTATTTATGAACAGTTAAATAATTTTTAATATTATTTAGAATGGCTATTCATTTTCACTTATAATAGCCAAATATGAAGGTTTATATTACTAGGCCAAATTTAGATTAAAATGATGTCAAAATGATATCTACTTGATATAAGTTTATTACAATCTCTTTTGTTGTGTTTTTATACAATGTTTTGAGAGATAAGTTAGAAAAATGAAATGCAAATGATACCTCTTTATATCAAGTGTAAAATTTTATCAGCATAAAAATGGTAATTTCCATCCAGTGTGTTCATGGCCAAGTTCAACAGTGTTCAAAAGTGTTGAACATATTAGCACACTTAAATCTTCACATCTGAGGCCAAATGTGAAAGTGAACCATGTACGCAGTTTAAAAACTGTGTTAAACCTAAATGGTTAGAGCCTTAATCTCATGTAAGACATAGATAAACCTACCAGTGTTGTGAGTTTCCTCCACCTAGCATGCCATAAGAACTGTCTGACTGTCCACACAGATGGCCTGTACAGGTATTCCCAATATTCCACTTTAATCAAATACCTTACCCATGCTCTCACATCAATGTCCACAAACAAAAAAGGTTACTATTGATTTGCATGTGAGTCACAGCTGAGTGCTGATCAATCCAGCCTTCTCCTACACCCCTTAACTTGGAGACCCCAGCCATGCCCACAGGACAACAAATGAAAATACATCTCTGAATCCTTGAGATAGAGAAGGATTGCGCAACTTGGAAGGCTGACAAATATAAAAAACTACTAGAACAATTCACTGATGGCCTTGGCCATGTGGCAGCTGAGCCTGCAGATGGGCAGCGACCAGTTGCCAGTTCATCATCCCAGTCCACACCTGCCAGTGCCACACCCTCAGGTCAGCTCTTGGCACCTACATCTCAGCACCGGCAGCCATGCCAGCCCAGCCTCATGGCACAGCAAGACAACAATGGTAGTGAGCACTGACATCAGTCAGTCTTTATTGCATAAGCAATAGCATGTATACCTACTATGCAACTGATCTATGATCTATTGTAAATGTTACTCTTGATATCCCAACATAAAACTGCCCATAAGTGAACACTGGTGAGGTTACTGGTTGCAGCAGGGGATCCCACATGAGTAAACAACTCATCAATGTTTTTCTCCAAATTCCTGACAATGACACCTCCAAAAAGTACAACATCTCATATGTTGAATGGCAAGCAATATTGTTGAAAAGACTTGTGTGTACTTAGCAGCTCTTATGGATCTATGCAGATCACAGACCAAGTTACTTATATAAATTAGATGTATAATTGTGGCAATCTTAACTTCTGTTATCTATATATCAATGTACAATAACATCCTCATATGTTGAACTCCTTCAAACTTGAAGTCAATACACACCCAATTGCTGTGTTTTAAGGGAAAGCATGTTATTGAGTCATTAGACATCCCACCTAAGTCAGACAGATGTTTAGAAGGAATGTAACATGTTTCCTGTCTTGGTTTGATTGATATGGGTGCCACTTTACAATGATATTAGATTTGAAAGGCCACAAAGGCCAGAGGTGAGTGGCATATCGCTGATTGGTTGCTTGTACTGTGATACAAACTAACAAATGCAGCTATGATACATGAAGAAGAAGCGGCACAGAATTGCATTGGCTTCCAGGAACACCATTGCCTTTCAGATGGAGCTGGGTCCTTTCACCCCTTCTTCTTACTGCCATGGCAAGAAGCCTGAAGACAAAGAAGCCCTGAAAAACAAGGACCATCCCTGCCACTAAACATCACAAGTTGGACCCAGCTCCATCTGAAAGGCAATGGTGTTCCTGGAAGCCAATGCAATTCTGTGCCGCTTCTTCTTCATGTATCATAGCTGCATTTGTTAGTTTGTATCACAGTACAAGCAACCAATCAGCGATATGCCACTCACCTCTGGCCTTTGTGGCCTTTCAAATCTAATATCATTGTAAAGTGGCACCCATATCAATCAAACCAAGACAGGAAACATGTTACATTCCTTCTAAACATCTGTCTGACTTAGGTGGGATGTCTAATGACTCAATAACATGCTTTCCCTTAAAACACAGCAATTGGGTGTGTATTGACTTCAAGTTTGAAGGAGTTCAACATATGAGGATGTTATTGTACATTGATATATAGATAACAGAAGTCAAGATTGCCACAATTATACATCTAATTTATATAAGTAACTTGGTCTGTGATCTGCATAGATCCATAAGAGCTGCTAAGTACACACAAGTCTTTTCAACAAACAGTTCATACACTTTTTGATGAGTGCTTCTGCAAGGCTATTTCATTGGCAATAACTGGCTAGAGTATAAGCAACAGCAAACATACCTACTCCATATATTAGGGGCTTTCAAAGTTTCCTTTTGTCTCATTACCCAAATTCTATGATAGTTCCAGCTACATCCCTGACATGGGCCACTCGCCATGTTGTTCAGCATCCTTGTTCTAAATCATGGCTGGCAGCCCAACAAATATTATGACCCATGGGATTCCTGGGTTGGAAAGATTATAGGAATCTGTGAAAATGGGCCCCAAAATGTTTGAGTAAAGGTCCAGTGGTACCACTTGGGAAAGGATGTTCTGGAAAAGGTCCAAGACCTGTGAGTACTGTCATAGCCTTCCATTCATATTTGTTGATCTCTACAACACAGGGACACATTGTCCTATGGGATCTGGTCTTTCCACACCTGGCAGATCAGGACCAACAATATTCTCCCCCCTTTCAATGATGACACAACATCTGCTGCCACCAATCTCGAGTCATGGCAACTGACTCTTAGGTACAAGCAGAGCCTGGGGTCCAAAATGGACATCCAAATGATATCTGTGCTGTCAATAAACAGAAAAGCAGATGTTGTCAAATATATGACAAAACCACCTTTGACCAGGAACATATCCCACCAAATTTGTTCTACACTTGGCAGGATTTTGATTCAAAAGGGACCATACCCATATGCAGTTGTATTTGTTTGTCTTCATCCTTTTCCTGACATTGTGTTTGTTTTAGCCCATCATTGTAACTCTAAGTTAGAGTTCACTCACCATTGCAACAATATGTTCTGGTTCAGTTCATTCAAGTCCTTGTTTTGTCCATCTTACCATAGTATCTGTACACCCACTTGAGACTGGGTTCATGAGAGGTTTTCACATGGGGGTGGTTCTTAGAGAGCATCTCCCATGCTTTAATGAACCTCTCAAAGGAGAGGATCCAAGCTGATAGGACTGTACAGACATAACTTGCTGTGAGGTGTGAGAAAGCTAACATTGTTAGAGTTTTGAGCCCACAAATCACAACTTACAGTTAACATAACTTCCAAGTCTTCTATTGCTTGCCATTCAACATATGAGATGTTGTACTTTTTGGAGGTGTCATTGTCAGGAATTTGGAGAAAAACATTGATGAGTTGTTTACTCATGTGGGATCCCCTGCTGCAACCAGTAACCTCACCAGTGTTCACTTATGGGCAGTTTTATGTTGGGATATCAAGAGTAACATTTACAATAGATCATAGATCAGTTGCATAGTAGGTATACATGCTATTGCTTATGCAATAAAGACTGACTGATGTCAGTGCTCACTACCATTGTTGTCTTGCTGTGCCATGAGGCTGGGCTGGCATGGCTGCCGGTGCTGAGATGTAGGTGCCAAGAGCTGACCTGAGGGTGTGGCACTGGCAGGTGTGGACTGGGATGATGAACTGGCAACTGGTCGCTGCCCATCTGCAGGCTCAGCTGCCACATGGCCAAGGCCATCAGTGAATTGTTCTAGTAGTTTTTTATATTTGTCAGCCTTCCAAGTTGCGCAATCCTTCTCTATCTCAAGGATTCAGAGATGTATTTTCATTTGTTGTCCTGTGGGCATGGCTGGGGTCTCCAAGTTAAGGGGTGTAGGAGAAGGCTGGATTGATCAGCACTCAGCTGTGACTCACATGCAAATCAATAGTAACCTTTTTTGTTTGTGGACATTGATGTGAGAGCATGGGTAAGGTATTTGATTAAAGTGGAATATTGGGAATACCTGTACAGGCCATCTGTGTGGACAGTCAGACAGTTCTTATGGCATGCTAGGTGGAGGAAACTCACAACACTGGTAGGTTTATCTATGTCTTACATGAGATTAAGGCTCTAACCATTTAGGTTTAACACAGTTTTTAAACTGCGTACATGGTTCACTTTCACATTTGGCCTCAGATGTGAAGATTTAAGTGTGCTAATATGTTCAACACTTTTGAACACTGTTGAACTTGGCCATGAACACACTGGATGGAAATTACCATTTTTATGCTGATAAAATTTTACACTTGATATAAAGAGGTATCATTTGCATTTCATTTTTCTAACTTATCTCTCAAAACATTGTATAAAAACACAACAAAAGAGATTGTAATAAACTTATATCAAGTAGATATCATTTTGACATCATTTTAATCTAAATTTGGCCTAGTAATATAAACCTTCATATTTGGCTATTATAAGTGAAAATGAATAGCCATTCTAAATAATATTAAAAATTATTTAACTGTTCATAAATAAATGGTTACTAAATATTTATATCTAATATTTTGTTATAATGAAGTCATAATCAATTTAATGATGTTTTCCTAATTGATTAATTAATCTAATAAATAACACAAAATTTAATGATCTATTTATTTATTTAACACATAAAAGGAGATTATAAGACTTATAATATTAAAAAATAAAAAACTTTTATGAAATAATATATATATTTAATGGTAAGATAAATCATATTTTTTCATAAACTAAAACTCAGAATAAAATAATTTTATATAGATAAGGTATTAATTTAAAAATACTTTTTCTTCTATAGAATAAATTAAATAATTTAGTGTTAATTATTAATAAGTACAATAACAATTCCCATATAAAGGTTTAACATTTTTGTTTGTTTTGTTATTTGTTTCTAAAATTTGTGTAAGCAAACAAAAATTCTATTATTATTGCTGCTTTCATAACGTACGTCGATTTGCAATATTGTGGAGGCTGGCAGGGGTTGAATGGGCATCTCAGTGATCATGCCAAATTTCTTTTCCACAAAAAAAATCACAGTAAATTTATCAATCCTACTTATTGGTTTTAGAAACCATTTGTGAAAAGAAATTACATTTGGTTTAGTGGGGACTAAGTCGGTCTAGTATGGGACAGAAAAACATTTTCATATTGAATATACATCACAGTGTGGAGCAAGCAACATATGGAGCCCGCTGCCAATAAGAAGGATGTTGAAATTGGCAAGTACAACTTGTGCTGCGTGTAAAACTTGAAGGACTTGCTGTCGAGGCCCTGAGGGGTAGTGCATATATCCTGGACGCAGGGGGGATTCAGTCAACTTTGGGAACATGTCAGCTTGAGAGCAGAGGAAGTGGACCCACCGCAATATAAGATAGGCCATGCGTAGCACAGTACTAGCGACTTGTGACCTATGTAGTCAGCACCGCCCATCACCACACGTGTTGGTACTTGCGATGGCATTTGGGGCTGGGGAGGCGCTGGCACGTAGTGAGCAGCAACCCGTGATACAAGATAGGCTGCATGTAGCACACCTTGCAAAGCATGTTTTGCGGCATATGCATCACACGACCTGGTCAGCACCACCCATCATCACTTCTTGGTATACATGATGGCATGTGGAGCTGGGGATGGTGTGCTGGCACAAAGTGAGTGGGGGCCGATGAGGGTGAGAAGGGTGGGGGCAGGGGGCGC
>JAKELH010000651.1:0-40292 GCA_021525015.1 Lactarius pseudohatsudake | reverse complement strand
TGGCAGCTGCTTTAAACTCATTGATAATGCAGAGGATCTGAAGGCCTGCAATAGTGTCAGTGTCCTTGGTTGTCTGACGCTCAGCATTGAAGTACATTGAAGTAGGCAGGTGACAACCGTCACAATATCCTCACTGAGGTAGGCCTCAGTGGTCTCCTTCTCCTTACCTAGGACCATGGCAACATCTTCCCCGAAAGTTAAATCATGCTCTTTAACTTAACCGGTACAGCAGGCACCAGAGGGCGATGGCGGAGGCATGGAGCAGCACTCCAGGCGCCTCCAGGCCAGAGACAAGGATTGTCGGGTGGAGGTAATGTTAGGACGCAGTAATAGGGCACAGAAAACAGGCGACAGAACTCACCTCAACAACGGCAGAGAGTATATGAAAGCGTCGCTCCACGCTCCACGGCCAGGACTTGACGAAGAGGCTTACCACTCCCGCCCTGCCCTGCCTTCCCTCTTCTCCGACCGACACCGGGTGCCAAGTCAGGATTGGCCGTTGACAGACGGCGAGTACTAACGGTTGCCCACTAGAGGCAGCAGGACCAGCCCCGATGATATCGACACAGCAACGCGCATGCCAGTGCCAAAGGCATCCAAACGTGGCTCACCCCACTACGACTCCGCGACGGCGGTAGGAGGGGGGCGGCCTAAGGTGTCAGAGGGCAATGGCAGAGGGAGAGTCCTGGAGTAGCAATCCAAGGACCATCCAACCTAGAGAGTTGTGAGTTTGACCGGATCTGATCTGGAGGGAAGGGTGACCACATAGACATTGAGAGAGAAAAAAACTCACTTGGAAAGGTATACAGAGCAGTCTGCTCCTTGACCTCTTACCACCACCATCTCCTATGTCCACTACCTCTCCCACTGACTCCCCCATGGCCGGCTCCCCCCCTGAGCCCTCCAAGGTGGACGCCATCTATGACCTCCTTGCTGACCTCCCCACCGTCGATGATGGTGGGTACCCCCTCTCGCTCGCCAAATTCCGACAAGCCCTGGTTGCTGTGCTCAACGAGCCCGCCGCTTCTCTGGGTGACGCCTCTCCCCTCTCGCTTATGGGCCTGGGCCCTTTCAGCTTCCCTCCCCGCCCTCCCCCCTCTGCCTTTACTAAGGAACTTGAGGCCCTCCGGGATTCCCTCAACCTTCGACTTGACGCCCTCCAGAGCGCCATCGAAGGGATTCAACGCCCCCCTCCTCTCTCTGCCCCTGTGCCCACCATTCCCACCCCTGCCCCTGTTTCGAAGCCCCGTGCCCAGAAACCCCGTGCCCAGCCTCCCACCCCTGCCCCGGCCAAGGCCCCCCCCTGTACCGGCACCCACTCCCACCCCTGCCTCACGCCCCACACCACCCCCCCCCCACTTTCGCCTCCATGGCGAAGACTCCTGCGCGACCCTCACTGGTCGTGTCCCTACGCCCACCAGTAGCAGGTGCTTCCCACCCCCCGGCTGTCCGACGCAGCCCCCAGGAGGTGGTCAGTCACCTCAACGCCATCCTCGCCTCTGAGGGCCACTTGGCTACCCTGTCCGCTGCTCGGTGGACAGTGAAGAACAACCTCGTGGTTACCGCTGGACCCGATACGACGGCGCACCATCTCACCTCCGCCTCCCACCTCATCTCCGAGTCCCTCGCGACTTTCCTCTCTGCCGACCACTCCCCCCCTCCCTGTTCAAACCAGGGACAACTGCAAATGGGCCCGCCTCCTTGTCAACGGCATCCCAACCGGAGCATCCCCCACCCGGGGCCCCTATTCCCCTTCCGAACTCCATGCAGCCCTCCTGGCGGATAACCCCGCCTACCGTGGACTGAGACTCACGCAGCCCCCATCTTGGGTGAGGGCACCCGCATCTTATACGCCGGGGTCTGTCTCCTCCTTGGTGCTGACCTTTGAGGACCCTCTGGGGGACTCATTGCGCTCGCTCTTGGCGGGCCGGACCCTCTTCGCCTTCGGGCACTCTGGGGAGTTGAGGCGCTGGAAGGCCAAGCCACGCACAGGCAGGGCCGCGCCGGCCGCCTCTCCCCCATCCTGATCCCACTTCCCACCCTCGTTTGACGCGCTCGCATGGGGGCCGGACCCATGACCGGTCTAGCCCCCTTATCTTTTTAGTGTCCCTTACCGGCTTCCTTGGAAGGTGCCATACCTGTCTTTATCGGACTGTTACCGTACGCCCGTGCCCGCTGTTGTTTCAGGGCACCGCCGCCACTCCCCACTACGTGTTTCATAACTTCCACTTATCATACCTTCCTTCTCATTCTCGTCTCCCCATTCCCTCTCACCTTAAGCTCCCTGCGCAGACGGCCCGGGAAATAGTCTGGCCCCGCGAGGGGCCTATGTTTTGGCCTTTTTAGGTTCCATCCCCGTTTACTGTTTTTCAGTAGTGTCGGATTTTGCAGTGGTGTGGTCTGTAGGGGTGGATTTGGAGTTTACGCACAGAGTAGCAGGTTGGGGTGGAGTCTGTTCTTGTACTACGTACTGCTGCAGAATAAAACGGTTCCAAAAAAAAAAAAAAAAAAAAAAAAAAAAAAAAAAGGTATACAGAGCGTTTCCACCGAAAACGAAGCGAGGCAGGCCAATGAAAATGAAAGTCTACGACGTGGGTCAAACCGAATCATAAGTGCCACCGGGCAGGGGGAGGCACGAGTACCCCACCGAGGCAACCAGGCGGCACGCCAAGGTCACTCGTGAAGGGCGTCGTGGGGAAAGGATGAGAAAAGACGGAAAGAGTTTGGACAGCTTGAAGATTGAGGACACCAGGTAAGAGGGAAGGGGGGGGGCAACGAACGCTCCCACTGAGGCGACCAGGCGGCACGCCAAGGTCGCTCGTGAAGGGCGCTGTGAGGTGAGGGTGACAAAAGACCCAAACAGCACGAAGTGGGACCCAAAAGAAGAGGGAGATGGTGATGGTAACGTGGTAGTAGAGAGTGAGCATGGGGGTTAAACGTTAAACTCCGAATCATTTACCGGCCGTCCCCACCGCCTCTAATTCTGGCTAGCCAAGGTTGTAGCTACTGTACATGTCTTTTCTGAATTTAAACCTCATAGGCCTTATCCTTTGTGCTGAATAAATCAGGTCGCGTTCCCGTTCTATTTGGTGTGAATCTTGGCGAACCAAGTCACGAACAGTCCCAGCCCAAGTCTCATGAGAAATGGAAATCCCCGCACTTTATTGCAGCCGTTCTCTTCCCGCAAATCAGTAGCAAACTTGTCTTAGTTTTCTTTATCCCTCGTCCCTTTCCTTTCTTAACATAGATGAACAACTTAGAGGTTAAGTAGATTCAGACACTGCATTTACATATACAAAGCAATAAGACGGGTCATCCAGTCAACATAAGCACTCCATACGGCCATCACCCTGGCACCGATTTCTCTCAAATATCTTTCTCCTTCCTCGTTTTTGTGGTGACAGTCGACGCACGGGTAATCCAACTCGGTTCTCCGTTGACGCGGATAGCAAGAACCCGATCATGATTGAGAGGGGACTCCACCCCTGACGAAACGCGCTCCCATTGATTGGCTATGTTGAGCATCCAGTATAGAAATACATTCCTAGAAGTGTCAAGGTGAACATAAAGATGTCCAGTCTTGGCCTGGGGGATAGTGGGTGGCATTAGGATGCTCGAATTAGACTTGCCAAAGTACCAGATCGTGTAACCGCTTCCAGAATTAGAAGAGAAGGATTGCTGGAGTATCTGGTAAGAGGCTTCGATGTTGGTGTCCATGGGCTCGGGCGCAGGTTTGGGCACGCCGGATGGTGATAGTGACGTCGACGAGCTAGAACATAAAATAAGGCCATGAGAACCTTATGGGGGACTGAGCGCACGAACATACCCTTGCGACTGCACTTTCGCTAGCTTTGCGATACCGAGAAGAGCAGGAATTATACTTTGCTTATCGTGAGGGGAGATAGCCAGGGAGTCGAGTTGAGCATTAAAAACTGAATCAAAGTCCTCTCCGCTGAAACCACCCGCCATCAGACAGGACATGGCACGGGTGACAAGGGGCATGGACAGAGAAGATGTATGTGGTTGGAGGAAAGCAGCGATTGACTGGGTAATCATGTCCATGGTACCACTGCTAGGGGGTATATCCACGAAACGTATGTCAGATCAATTGAAATTCCAGAGAGAAAAAACGTGAAAGTGACCTGGTTGCCGGAGCCATCATAGAATTCGAAGGAGCAACTTGGTCAATAGACCGACTAATGATGAGACGGTTTAGCAGATCTGAGAACAAAATGTTGCGACCTTGGTCGCGACTCACTCCATTACTTTCGCTACATTCGATAGCCGACCGTTGGGTTCCATATGATAATGCCTCATTGGAAATCTCTGCCGGAGAATTGTCTAATTTTGTGTGGGATACAATGAGTACAAGGGTCAAGCCGTATAAGAGAAGAGAACCTTCGTGGTGTTCGGGGCCATGTCACTGCTATCAAGCTGAACCGAGAAGCATTCGTCGTCGTCGCTACCAGAGGGGTCCATGCAAGCTTGCGAATTCTAGTACCTCAGAATAAACTTTGGGAAGGATAGTACCGCGACAGTACATCTGAATGTCCAATTTATCTGTAAACACGATCAGACGATGACAAATAGCGGTCGGCACCATCAACGCGCCAATTTCCGTAGCACACAATCAGATGTTTTATTGTTCACATTTCTCAGCCAGTCAGATCATATGGGAACAAGCGAGTCAATGAGCTGTCCTAGACACCGTTTGAAAGAAATGAAACCCACCAGATGTAATGTTTCATTCTCGGATGTGGACTCTGACTCATCGGTGGTGACTTACGAGTGTCAGACGTACTTAGTCATGGACTGCGCAGCATCAGTCAGCTGTAGGGAATAGCATGTGATTGTACGATATGACTCATTCCTAGTAGTAGTTGTATTAGAGCTTGAAAGCTACCTCATACATGTATATAAGGACTCGTACGAAGACCAGGATCCGCATCTTGGTCTTCTTCAATTACCACTTCTTGACTCGTCTTCTATACAAGGGACTTCCCCTTAGTAAGTCCCCTTCGTCCGGCATATCCTTTGGATCCCCGTGACTTCCATAAAGTTCCATTGGCCTTCGGTCACCCACGTGTTTGACCAACCGTGTGGATAGTGAGCTACCCCGTCGACGCGGTTTGCCACTGAGTATTCCTCTATCACAACGAACGCGTCGCCACACCCTTCCATCAAATCTACGTCGTTGACCACGAGTCGTGGGACAAACTTAAGGTCGTCCGCCATCCGCCTATCAGCCTTCCACTAGGGGAGGACCTCCACAGATACCTAGGACCACAGGACCGTCTATTCCCTCACCCCATTGATATACATACTACATCCGCTAACCGGAACTACTATCTCAAAGGAGGATCAGCACATCAGTTTGCCTAAGTCAGGCAGACGTCCATGGTAGACATTACATTAAGACCAAGATCCCACCGTGGCTTATCCTCAAGATCTGAATACGACAACCAAGGACCTTTGGGTCCCCTTCAACACATATCACATCGACAGACGAGGAGAGCGAAATGTCCCAGTCCAATATCTGAAAAACGCCTTCCGGTCGGATGACGCCCAAGACGTTGGGTACGCCGCCAAATACAAGAAACAAAGCTACCCGATAGAATTCAACTTCGACTGCCTCTGTTGGGTCAAACTCAAGTGGGATCACTCCGCAGACAAATACAAAGCTGCCCAACCCACACACAACGTACTCCAGTGCAACATCCTTGCAAGCAGCGTCACAACAAGAGATCAGTGGGGCCCCATTGACGGAAAACCAAGAGAAGAAGAACACGCACGATCTCCAACACCAAAAACACCAGCTCCATCCCCCTCGCTCAAAAGCAACCCAGAGGAAATACACGTTCTCGGAGACGAAGAGACACACGAAGAAGTAATCCTCGAAGCATTAGCTGAGCAAATTCCAATTCTATCACACATACCGCGCATGGCGACCATCACGGAAGCAGAAACGCAAGCACGTACAGCCTTCATGGGAAACATCAATCCCGAAACAGGGCACAGGAAAGAACAACCCGGAGGAGGAGGTGAAGACCCTCACGGAGACCCAGAAGGAGGTGGGGAACCACAAGGAGGATGGCCAGTAGGAGGAACGGCCCCAAACCCAGCACAGAGAGCGGAGAAGTTCTTTGGAAAAGAACCCATGGTCTTCACGGGAGACCGCACCAAAGCAGCTGAGTTCTACACCCAATGGACGCTGTTCACAAACTTAAACGACGAAAATGCGATCATCCAAACTCCCTACCGAAAATCAATGCTCTTCCTCACCTACTTTCAAGGCCCCCTTGTCAACGAGTGGATTCTCTCCATGTAACGTCTCCACTGACGCTTGTCCGACTTGGACACGTAAGGGTGTTCTTCGACTTTGCGAGTCGCGTCTGGTTTCGGAGTTCGAAGGCTTTCCCACGGTCACATGACCGTACTTCTCAGGATGTCGACTTTGAGGGGGAAAGAGGAAAGAATAAAGGGAACGACTGAGGGTGGAGGGTACAAGGCTTATAACTTCCAGGGAGACCCGTGTCCGGTTCAAATCCCCTTAAGAGTAAGGTGCAGAGGAGAGGAGAAGGTGGTGGATTGAAGAAGACCAAGTTGGCGTTACTTGGTCTTCCCTGAACTCTATATATACATGAGAGTGAAGTTTTGAAACTCCTCTTGAGTCTGTACTACAACTAGCAATAATAGCTCGAACCCTATTACTACTCCAGCCACATGATTTGTACGCTTACTGAGACCTGTCCATGACTCATTACAACTTACTAACAGGGTCATCTCCGTATAGTAAGTGTCCACTTCCGATTGATCCGTGACATCACCCCCTTTTCAGCTGCGACGCCCACGGCGCCGAGTGGGGCCTATGCCACCCATCCACCCTTCTTGTATTCCCGTGATGCGATCCCACATGTTTGCCATTTCGAGTCTGAATTTGGAGCGCGTCAGTTCCCCCTGTACCCCGCCAAGGGCCTGTGCCAAGGCGTGCAGGCGTTGCTCCATCCTCTCTGCTTCGTGTTTGTAGGCTCGGTAACGAGTCAGCTCCGCCTTGAGGCTCGGATCTTTGAGCTCGTTGACGGTGCGGTCGACGTGGTGTTGATTGCTGTGCCCACCGACGAAGGCGTACATGTCTTCGGGGGCGTAGTGGGGTTTACCGTTTTCCCGCACCTGTGGTTCCGCGTAGAGCGGGCGGGTGTACACTTTGTCGCTGTCGTCGAGGAGAGCTAGTACCTGGGGATCCGGACCCATGATGACCTGAACGAAGGTCACTTGACGAGTGACTCCTCGCGCGTCGGTGATGGGATAGTGGACGAAGTCCTCGCCTCGGTTGAACTTGTAACCATGAGGAGGTTGTCCGCCGTTGCCGCCCCCGAGAAAGCGCAGGCGAACTGCGGGGTGGGGCGCGTCTTTGGTGTCGATGCGGATGTCTCCGCGAAAGAGGGGGCGGCCCATCGTGTCGCAAGCGAATGGGGTTTCGAGGGGGTTGTCAGAGTCGGTCGCGGTGATGATGAAGGGCTGCTCAGCTGGGTAGTATGCTCGTAGCGCTCCCTCTACTGCCTCGTACACTGCTCTCTCATCATCGCGGTGAACCACTGGTGTCGGATGAGGATCCTCGTTCTCTTGGTTGCTGCTATTGCCAACTGGTGATCGCGCCACTCGGCGGCTTCGTACCTCCAGTTGCGACTGGCCATCCACGCCTCCCACCTCAGTGTCGGCATCGTCTTCTGTTTTTTTCGACCCGAACCTCGATACGTATGGGGAGGGGGTTGAGGGAGGCGTCGACACTGCCTCCGATAGTTGTGCGAAGCTGCCGTATTTCATCGGCGGAGTAGGGGGTAGTGGAGATACGTCGTCCCTCGGGGTCAAAGAGCCAGTATGCGGCTGGGGCATCGGGGTTATCGGTGTCTTCGATGGCGGTGGCGTTGACGAGTGCGTAGAGGAGCTCTTGGTGGGTGAGACCGTTGACTCCAGTGGGAAGAGAGAGAGGAGGTGATAGTGGTAGTGGGAAGAGACATTGTGGAGTGAGTGAGAATGCCAGTGTGGATTGATGGGGGATGTCGTGTTTCGTCTGAGCTTCTTATATTTCGAGTTCGTGCGGATGGACTCCGCTCGAACTCCGCTAATGCATCATCAGCGAATACGTCGTCTTTGTTGACCCACTGGTTTTCCGAGTCTGGGTATCCCTTCCATTTCACAAGGTATTGGAGTTTACGTCCTCTGCCGAAGCGACAGGAGTCTAGAATGTGTTCGACTTCGTATTCCTCTTCTCCATTCACTAGATCCGGTGGCGGGCGTTGGAAGTTTTTCCCATGCATGGGCGTCTCTCGATAGGGTGTGAGTAGGTCGATGTGAAACACCGGGTGAATACTCCACTGCGTGGGAAGTTCCAGTCGGTAGTTGACAGGTGATAGTACCTGAATAATTTTAAAGGGCCCGTGTCGCCTAGCCGCAAGTTTTGCCGTGGGTTGATTGGTGCGCAGGTGCCGACCTTCGAGCCATACTTGGTCGCCTTCCCGGTACTTTGGCGTATCTCGGTGTTTGATCCATAATGATTGGGCTCTCGTGATAAGTTCCTGGGCGTTTTTCCGCGCTTCTCGGAATTGTTGAAGTCGTGTCATCACTTGGGGAATAGGGGATGGCTTATCAGCCCAATCAGCGCGCGGGTCGTATCCCATCATCAGCGAAAACGGAGACTTCCTTGTTGTTTCGTGGGGCCAATTATTATGAGCGAATTCCGCCATTGGTAGAAAGTGTGCCCAATTGTCCTGTCGTTCGTTGGTCCAAAACCTTAGATATTGTTCTAGCCATTGATTGGTTCGTTCCGATTGTCCATCCGTGCGGGGATGATAGGCCGTGGAAATATTTTGATATATGCCTAATATTCGGCATAGCTCCTGGGTGAACTTGGATGCGAATCGTGGGTCTCGGTCGCTAATGATTTTTGCCGGTAATCCGAACCTCCGAAAGACGTGGGTGACGTACAATGCAGCTGTCTCTTCTGCCGTGATCTCTTCGTTGCACGGGATGAATATGGAGGCTTTGGTGCAGTCGTGGTCTGTGACTGTGAGGATGGAGTCGTGGCCTTGTGAGACTGGGAGTTTAGTGATGAAGTCGAGGGCGATGACTTCAAATGGCTTTAGGGCATAACATGGGTAACCCATGGGTGACAAGACCTCTACCCGCACCCACACCCACCAGAAACCCGTACCCGGGTTCATGGGTATGGGTTCCGGCAGACGCGGGTATGGGTTCCGGCGGGTTGCACGGGTAGCGGAACCCGTGCGGGTTGGCACTGCGGGTTGGCACGTGACCAGTGCCATTCAAGCGGCCCCCAACATCCTTGCACAAAGCCATATCCATTACATTGGTGAGCCTATAATACATGTGTACTACTTGAACACTGTCCTAGTCACTAGTAGTATCTAGCTCAGCCCATCAACATCAGGCAGCTTTGCGCAGGGTTTGGCGGGGGTGAAGTATCGCAAGGTGTCGCGCACGCCTCAGCGGGACATGAGCTGTTGTAGGCGCGTCCGTGGCGATCGTATGCACGTTACTACTGAATGGCTAAAGCTGCGTGCATGTGCAGCGGGGTAGGGAGCAAGAACGGGGTCGGTCGGGTGCAGGTGGTCGGAAACAGTTGCGCATGCTTGCGCACAACACGAAACTCCATATGTATGGCCGCCATGGTCGTAGGCGTGTCGGTGTCGAAGGGCTAGGGCCGCGCGCAAGTGCGGCGATGTCGGGAGAGGGAACAGAGTCGGCTGGTCGCAGGTGGTCGGAAATGGTCGTGCACGCCTCTGCGCGACGCGAAACTTCGCACAGGTCTCCGCCTTGGTCGGAAATGTATCGTGTTCAATTCGTTAAGGCCGCACGTGAATGCGACATACTGGGGAATGTGAAGAACGAGCCACACTGAGCTCAAAGTCCGAAATATGAAGGGAGAAGTATACTGTGATATGTCTTTGACAGGCCCAGGTTACAGAGAAGAGGAGCAAGATTCAAGTGATGGACTTGAGGTTGCAGTGTGACTTTGAGATAGGGCACGATTCGAGCGATGGCAATGAACATCAATGGAGTTGCAGTGCCAGTGGCGTTGATGTCCAAGATAGGCAAGTGTAGGCACGTGCTCAATTTGTTCTGTAGGCGGTAGTTACCTGGCCCGGCCGCCCGGGCTCATCTGAGTCTTCCGAGTCATTGCCATCGCCCTCAGGCTCTTTAGGGTCCTCAAGTCCTGGGGCTGGATCGTCATCCAGTGGCTCAAAACTGTCACCCCCTCAAGCTCAGGCTGCACTCAACATTGGTGATTTGATTGGTGAGTTATTGCCTCATCCTCAGATTTCGAACTTTGAGTTCACCCCTTGCATTCCCCAGTACGCTGCACTTGCGTGCGGCCTTAGCCACTCAAACCCGACGCCTTCCCGACTATGGTGGCCATCTCTGTGAGGTTTCGAGCTGTGCTGAGGCTTGCACAACCGTTTCCGACCACATACAAGCCACCGACTTTATGTTCATTCCCGACCACGCCGCACCCGCACGCGGCCTTATTCGTTCGACGCTAACACGTCCACTATCGCCACTGACCCATATACGGAAGCCCATGTTCCGCGGAGGCCTGCGTGACACTTTGCGACGCTTCACACCCCCAAAACCCTGCGCGTGTCTTAGACGGAGTTGGGGCTCAGGCTACTGTATTTGTAGTCATGGATCTCTCATAGAATAGGAGTAAATTACAATGTACTAGTAGTAGTAACTTTAATACCAGTAGTTCTTAGCAAAACCCGCCAAACCCGCTGTGTGGGTACGGGTCTGGCACGGGTACCTCATGGCTGACCCAGACCCGTACCCGGCATAGCGGGTACCCGCATACCCGCGCGGGTTTTGAAACCCATGTTATGCACTAAATGGCTTGGTGTCAGGTATGGGGGTGATAGGTGATAGCGGTGCTTTCGTGGGTCAGTTATTGACTTTGTGTCTTTGACATTCCGCGCATCCTCGGACGTATTCGGTTACATGCTTTATCATGTCCGGCCACCAATAGTGTCTTTCAATGATTCGTGCTGTCCGCTTGATACCCGGATGACCGTATATGGGTGGGTCGTGATGATTGTGGATAATGGTGTGGATGTCGCTGGTGTTCCCTGTAATGACACGTGCCCCTTGTCGGTACCATACCCCGGCGATTCTTTTGAGTTTGTGGGGGTCTACCCACGATCGGATTTGGCTTTCGTCCTGGTCGTGTTTTTCGGGTATTTGAGTGGTCATAGTTCGTACGAAGATATCTTCTGGTAGCACTGTGACCGCCTCGTTGTCTCGTTCTCCTCTGTCGTAGTCTGGTCTTCTGGAGAGGGCGTCTGCTCTTCCGTTGTTTGTTCCTTTGATGTGGTGGATCTCAATGTCGTATTCCATGAGCTCTAGTACTTCTCGGGCTACACGTCGACTTATCTTCTGAGGAGATTTCCAGTGCGTTAGGTTGAGGTGGTCCGAAAAGATTTTGACTTTGTGTGGCGATCCTGCGAGGAATGGTCGCCAGTGTCTAAGTGCCTTCACAATGGCCAGCAGTTCGAGATCATATATATCGTAGTTCCGTTCTGCTTCGTTCAACGTCGCAGAGAAGTATGCGATAGGGTGTCGTTTTCCATCTTGCTTCTTTTGGAGTAACACCGCTCCAATAGCGAATCCCGATGTGTCGACTTCTAGCTCGAATTGATCAGTTAGCGTGGGGTGTGCCAGTACTGGCTCTTGTGTTACGAGGTCCTTCAGGGTTTGAAAGGCTTTTTCCTCCTCCACTGTCCACCTCCAGTCGGCGTCTTTGCGCGTTAGTCGATTGAGGGCTCGGGCATGCGTGGCGAAGCCGCGTATGAAGATGCGGTAGAAATTGCAGAAACCCAAAAAGGAGCGTACGTCGTGTACCTTCGTCGGGCGCAGCCAGTCGCGTATGCCCGAAATCTTGACTGGGTCCATGCGAGTCACCCCCTTTTCAAGAATTACCCCCAGGTAATCCATGCGTGGTTTGTGGAATATGCACTTGGCCAGTTTAAAGTAGAGGTCGTGGTCTAGTGCGACTTGCAGGACTGCACTGACTGCGTCAATATGTCCCTGGAGGCCGACGGATTCGTGAGATGCGATGCCGATGTCGTCCATATATACTCGGATGATTGTGCCCAGCCGTTCGAAGAGGATGATGATGGGGGACAGGATGTCGTTCATCATATTCTGGAATGTGGCCGGTGAGTTAGTGAGTCCAAAATACATAACCAGTGGTTCGTAGAGTCCGTAGCGGGTTTTGAACGCAGCTTTGTGTTCGTCTCCTTCCTTGACGCGTATGTTGTTGTACCCCCATCGTACGTCGAGTTTGGTGTATATATGCCCGTTGCCGAGGTCATTGATAAGTTCCGACATAAGTGGTAGGGGATATTGGTTACGAACAGTACATGCGTTTATTTTGCGGTAGTCTTGGACGGGTCGTAATTTCCCGTCTTTCTTCTTGATGAAGAAGAAGGATGAGGCGTATGGAGATTTCGAAGGTCGGATGTATCCCATCTTTAGTTGTTCGTCCAGCCATTCCTTTAGTTGTCCGTCTTCTTCTTGTGTCATAGGGTATACTTTACAGTCGATACTTGCGGGCGTGTTTGGTTTGAACTTGATGGCGTGATCCCATGGTCGCGATGGTGGGAATCTGTGCGCCTCTTGTTCATCGAAGATTTTAGCAAACCGTTGGTAGGGTTCTGGGAGTGCTTCTATAATTTTGTCTTGGTTGGCGGTAATTGCTAATTCAGTGGCCGTGGTGCGTATCTGGCAGTCCTTCTCTAATTCCGCAACTATGTCTTCGGCCTCCTTGGTTGTAATTGCCCCCGCGATGATGGTCCGAGTTGCCTCGGGGTTGATGGATCTTATTACGATCGGTAGAGTTTCCTCGTGGATGGTGGCGTGTTTCCAGCTGATTGTGGGTTCGTATGCGGCCAGCCAGGGGTACCCGAAAACTAGGTCCTCGTCTCCGATATTGGTGACTAGGAACCGCATGACTCTGTGTATCCCTTTGGTCTGTACTTCTAGGTCGATGAAGTGAGTAATTGACCCAGCTTTATTTTCTGTATTATCTATGTTCCATATCTTTTTGGGGCGTTCTAGGGGCTGTAGCCCTAACCCCATGCGTTTGGCAAATGCGGGTCGTATGAAGTTGTCGGTGGCTCCTGAGTCGACAAGCCCTTTGACGTCGGCCATTGAGTAACTGGTGCGAATCGAGACTGGAATTCGAAGTGAACGGAAGCGAGTCATGATTACAGAGTTACAATTAATTGCCCTCACCCAGGCCAATGGGTTTAGGCGTCCTGAAAACCCTCCTGGTTCCACAGATCCTGGAAGATGATATCTTTTACTTCGTCACTGGCTCCCCTAACTCCTTCGAGCCATTCTTTTGCCGATTGTTGTGGTGTCGATGTACTTGCTACGCGGGCTGCGGGTGGTTCTTGACTGTAGTAGTCCATCTCCATGCTTCGACTGCTGCTTTGGGGCGGTTTCCACTGCCTCGGCTTTCTGTTTTTTTTTTTTTTTTTTTTTGGATAAACCTCAGCCAGATCAGAAGATAGTGACCCTCGCTTTCGGGGCTCCGGATTTCCCATTTTGGTCTCCTGCTACAGATTCCTCAGGGAGCCTACCCTTTCTGGCTCGGACGGACCACCTAACAACGCACTAGCCTCAAACGGTTGATGCGGCGCTCCGGGACACAAGTGCCGTACCTCCGGGGGGAAATGTGTTTACGCACACCTCGGTCTCCTCGGCCATCGGGCAAGGGATTACCGGCCGTTTAGCCCGGGCTCACCCCTGTTTAACACCCCTAGGCGTCCTAAGATTCCTGCGGTAGTGTGGGACTCTACCGGGACGTCGGCCCCGGTCATACCCACTAAAACCCCCCACCCGGTATTTGCCCCAGACCTGTGACACTTCCATGTGACTGGGTGCGTAAGCCCGCTCTACATTCTTATCGCCCCTTTAGGGCGTGACTGGCAACCATAGCATCTTTACCCCCTTTCGGGGCTCCTCATTGGGCGGCTGAAGTATCCCCCAGTCGTATTTGGACCGGATAAATCCAGTACTCGCCACATGGGTTATATAGAAGGTCTGGGAGCACTGCTGGGCCGGCAGTGACTTACTTTTTGCCCCTAGGGTGAGTCGAACCGGCAACCTTGTGCTGGCTTACATCAGACCCTTTTGGGGCGGGGGGCTCCACTACACCACCTGCCCCCCTGCCTCGGCTTTCTGGGTCGAGTGCAATCACGTGAGAAGTGGCCGGGGTTGTTACAGTTATAGCATATGACTTCCCTCATGTCTCGGCGTTGGCCGCCTCCCCTGCCTCTTCCAGACCCCCCCTTTGGTGGAAATGGGGGGTGGTTTCGGTTGACATTCGCCTACTTCTGCGACTTGTGCTCGAGATCGATCGGCCGACGTATCCATTGCATTTGGGTCAACCCTTGGTGGGGGGTATCTAGGCGGTGCCCAAGGCTGTCCGTACCCTCGTGGGCGTTTCTTGGAGGCGGTAGTCTGGTGGGTGTTGATAGATTGAGTCGGGCGCGTAAATGGATGTATTGTTTTTGTCTTCTCAGGACGGCCTCCTTCCACTCGTCAAAAGTCCCAGGGTTGTCCATTTCGTAGACTTTTGTGAATAGTCAGCTCGGCAGCCCCGCCGTGAATCGATCGATGGTTTGGCGGTCGTTAAGTCGGTAATCAGCTTGTCTAGCTAGTTGTTCGAAGCTGGTGACGTACGTATCAATATCATCTCCTATCATTTTAAACCCTTTGGCCAGAGCGGCTTGTGCGTGTTCTTGTTCGAGGACATTTGAAAATCGGTCCGAGAATCCGGTGGTAAGGGTGTCCCACAGGAATTCGTCGTATCGATCTGTTCCTCCCCGTACTTCTCCGTTGAGCCATCCTAGGAATCCCAGCGTCCAATTGCTGACCAGGGGTCCTTTAACAAACCCTAAAAAGAGTAGGCATCGTCGATATACGTTGCGGAATATGGGGGCGTCGGCGTTAAGGCCCCAATAGAGGTGCCATTGAGTGAGGAAGGATTCGTAATTAGTCCGATCGCCTGAAAATACTGTGGGTTTTTCGCCACTCAGCTTGTCGACCTCTGGTCCTGCTCCTCTGCCCAGCAGTCCCCCTGGGTCGGGGAATCCTCCTCTGGGGAATCCTCCTCCTCCTGGTGGTCCCCTTTGCGGTCTTCCTGGCGGTCCTCCCCGTGGGGGTCCTCCTCCAAAGTCTCCGGGGAATCGTTCACCTGATCGTCGTGGGGGTACTCTTCCTCCTACCCCCGGGGGTGGGTCGGGTTGGTCCGGTCCGACAGCTCTAAATATGGCTGCTTCATCGGCAGTCATTCGATGTCCAGATGCTGGGTCGATGGGTCGGAGGTAAGTCTCTGCTTCCTCTCGTATCCTTCTGACTTCTTCGTCTACCATTTCGGTACGTGTCTCTGTTGTGGTTGCCATTTCTATTGCTGGGGATCGAATGTGTATGACTTCTGGTTCCGCGATATGAAGAGACTCAGCTGTTTGGGCGATCTCGTTGGTCTCCGGTTCTTCTTGGTCGGATTCGCTGTCTTCGTTGTCGTCTCCACTTGTCTCTGAGGGTGCTGGGGTCCTTGGTTCCGATGTGCTGGGCTCTTCTTCTGGTCGTCCGTCAATGTGTCCCCACTGTTCTCTTGTTGGTAGTCCCCGTGTGTCGATGTCACAGTTGTAGCTTCGTCCTGCTGGTCGTACCGTGTCCCACCGGTTGTCGATTGGGTTCCACGTAATCTCTACCCAACACACGTTCTCGAAATTAAACTCAACTGGTCGATATTGGGCAGGCCCCGATGCGAAGTCTACAAAGTATCCGGTGTCTCCTCGGTATTCTCTCCACCTTGCAGCTCCAAGGAATTGTGTTGGTACGTTGCGATCTCCCCTTCGTTCGAGGGAGTATGTTCTGAAGGTCGTCCAACGGTCTCGAGTTGTGAACGCCACGATGAGGAACTTGGTCTTAATGTAACGTCTCCACTGACGCTTGTCCGACTTGGACACGTAAGGGCGTTCTTTGACTTTGCGAGTCGCGTCTGGTTTCGGAGTTCGAAGGCTTTCCCACGGTCACATGACCGTACTTCTCAGGATGTCGACTTTGAGGGGGAAAGAGGAAAGAATAAAGGGAACGACTGAGGGTGGAGGGTACAAGGCTTATAACTTCCAGGGAGACCCGTGTCCGGTTCAAATCCCCTTAAGAGTAAGGTGCAGAGGAGAGGAGAAGGTGGTGGATTGAAGAAGACCAAGTTGGCGTTACTTGGTCTTCCCTGAACTCTATATATACATGAGAGTGAAGTTTTGAAACTCCTCTTGAGTCTGTACTACAACTAGCAATAATAGCTCGAACCCTATTACTACTCCAGCCACATGATTTGTACGCTTACTGAGACCTGTCCATGACTCATTACAACTTACTAACAGGGTCATCTCCGTATAGTAAGCGTCCACTTCCGATTGATCCGTGACACTCCACCTCCGAATGGCTAAAACAAGAAAAGCGCAGGCTAGGCCCTCTCGATGAATGGCTGTGGGAAGCCGTAGCAGGAGGATTCAAGAGACAATTCACCGACACCCTGGAAGAGGAGAAAGCACGACAGGAACTCCGCGCTGGAATCAAAATGGAGAAAGGGGACATAGACGCCTACATAGCTAAGTTCGAACGCCTAGTCCGCCAGAGCAACTACCAGAGCAACACCCCTCTAGTGCTCGACTGCTTCACAGCAGGACTACCCTACGACCTCTACCGCAACTCGTATCAGTTCCACAACCCTAGCACTTACGCCCAATGGAAAGCAGCAGCCATAGAACAACAAAAACACTGGATTCACATGAACGCCTGCGTCGACAGAAAGAGACCCCAACAAGGGCAAAACCAGGGACAGAGTCGCCCACAAGGGCAGCGTAATACGCCTATGCGCCCATGGCAAGCACCTCAGAACCAGGATGGCAGCAGTATCGCAACCACCCCGACGCCATGGACACCACCCCGGGCAGAGTCCACGCCAGACTCGCAGATGCCGAAGAAGTCCTTGAAACCTGGAAACGAAATCAACGTGTAGGGACGCCACCCGCTAGGAGACCACAAGGCAGGGGAGTGATTGATGCAAGGGACGTAACCTGCTACACCTGTCATAAGAAGTGTCACGATCACAGATCGTGCCATCGGTCGTTTCAGCTATTATTACTTCTGCCTTCTGGAAATCAGTCTTGGAAGTGTTTCCTTCTAGATTTTCCTGCCAGCTCATCTGCCAGCTCATCTGCCAGCTCAAACTCATGCGCTTCCATTCTATATTTAGCTCAGCACTTACGCGTCTCTGGAAAATAGTAGGAAAATCACAGAAAATAGAATAGTTGTACAGTACTTAAAGAACTGGTAGTTTACCCTGTATTCCTTGTTCTAGTCTTGTTCTCTGTGAATTCAAGTACTATTGCCACTCTCCCCTTGTCCTCTCCCCTGCAGTGTGCAGGTCACCGCTCTCGCGCTTAGTCAGCGATCCGGCCCGTTGGCCCACCCCGACCCGTAAGCCGCGCTTTCGGAAGAGTCTCCTGGACTGTAAACGCAGAGTCCGACAGTTACGACAAAGTGGTAGCAGCGTATCTGCGAGCCCACCGCTTGATCGTAAAATAAGACTAGAACCATCCCCTACCGATCTCTTGGAACAGACCGCAAGAGCTCGGGCACCCAGACGCAGACCCGTCGGTATTCATAGCCCGACCACCCAGACACGACAGCCCGCAGACAGCGGGAGGCAGAGAACTTGACCCTTGACATCGACTTTCCCGGCACCGCGAACATATCGGCGGACGACCCGAGAAGCGCCACACCTGTGCGCGAAACAGGAAGTACCTTGACGAAGAACCCTTGACGCAGACCACCGGTGGTATCAAGCCCACCATCTTTGAACCTTGAACTTGGACCCTCCGACACGCAGCCCGCTCCACCTGTGCGAGAACAGGAAGTATCCTTGACGCAGACCCCAGACCGACGACGCCCCGCAAGAACCTTTTACGAACAACTTGGACAACCTTTCTTTTTCCCTTCATCGACGACCACCTCTTTTCGATATGCTACCCCTGATCCTCTTACGCACGTTGAACGGACCTATCCCGACCCTCTTTACTGGAGATCCGACGCACGCAGTACAATTCATCGAAGATCTAGCCAGGCTTGTGTGGACGAATCCCGATCACCCACTCGTTTCCACCCCCTGGATGCGCATCGATACGGCGCTCGCACTTATTTCGGGACCTGCAACTCTGGCTTGGCGGCGTAGCATTCGATGCGACCGTTCTACTGAAGCAACTGACACGCTCTGGGACGATTTCTTAGAATCGTTCTGTGAAACCTGGGTACATTCTCCCGAGTCAACAGTATCCGTCGTCGCTCCCGCAGTACAGATTTCGACAGCGAATATCCCATCACCGTCCCTCGCCGTAGCCTCTACGCTGAAACGCGTAGAAGACATATCGATCATCCTTGCCACGGACGAACTCTCACCGCAATGCTTATCGGGAACCATCGATCTGACTGCGGACGATGACGAGGCCGACGACTGGTCTCTTTTCGCCCCCTGTACCTCTGCTCCCCCACCACGGAACCCACACCGCCCGTTCAGCCCGCGCCTCGCATCACCCATAACCTCAATCCTCGACTTGGTGAGACCAGTCGACGAACCACCACGACTTTTGGACACGCTTGTCCACCCTGCCCCCGTCTCGCCGGTCCCCGCCTCTACAGAGTCTCGCGAAGAAGACATTTCGATCATTCTTAATGCAGACGAGGTTCCCGCTGTTCTATTTCCCACTGTCTCGGGTGCGCCACTTACAAACGAACGCGCGTTGCCTACCCCACCTCGTACTCCCAAGCCCTTCACTGCCATTGTACCGCTTCGTCACCCCCTACACGCATACGCACTATCAAGGAAGCGCGAGCATGAATACGACGCCGATGATGAGCACGCATACCCTCGTAAACACCCCCATATCCAAATCACACGTCGCTACCGCCCTCTGCCGCGACAGTACCGGCATGTACGACGACCTATTGCCTTCCCGCCACCCGTGGACGACTCCAGCGGCCTTTTCACCTCCGCTCGACCCCGTCAGTCTTCACCTTCCGGTCGTCTCACTACACCCCGCCGAGCCGTCTTACACAACGCCATCTCACGTCAATTACCCTCGCGGTCTTTCCCTGCCACCATCGACCTTGCCGCGGACGACGCGTGTAATGCCACCGACCTCGCCTTCTTCACACACATATCGTCTCACCGTTCCTCGTCTCATCCCTGTCTCCCGTCTCCTCCCGTACTAACCTCTCCCCGCACCCCTTTTTCGGGCCTTCATTCGCTCTCGCCTGACTCGCCCTTAGGTCTCTCTCTCGCTCTTGACGAAACCCCCCGACTCTCCTCGTCCGAAATTGCAGACTCGACCTTGGACGACATCGACAATGCCGCCAACACGGTCCTCTTTACCTCTCGTCCCCCATCCCCGTCCTTCACCCCCACCTTTCCCTCCACACATCCGCCTGCATCCATTGTCGAGGACGACAACATTCCTAAGAGGGGGGTGAAAACCATCGAAAACTCGGTTTTAATACCACTCGTCCCCCGATATCCCCCTATCTTCCCCCGTCATGCGCTTGAGATGCCGCGCGACCCAGACGAGTTCGCGCCGACTGCCGCGCAAAACCGGGACCGCGTCATAACAACAGTTCCTAGCGCAGACCCAACGCCACAACCCGCCAACAGAACTACCTCGCGCCCACCAAACTCGAGAGCCACGCGTAAACGCAACGGACATACCGACACCACACGCCGCACCAACGGGACCGCGACCCACGCATCCCAAGAACCGGCCCAAGGCGACCGATACCGACCGTACCCGCGGACGGCTGGACCACCATCACATCCACCACGCGACCTAGACAAACCCACGGCCGAGTCCGTCCACGCGCAACCGCGACAGACACGCTCACGCCGAGCCCCACGTCCAGCAGACCACCGCATCAACAACGAGCAAACACCGGACGCATTCGCAAAACGTCGGGCGGTTGACACCTTTCTCAAAAACTACGACGCCAGGGTCGTGCAAAAGCCAACACCAGCAAAAAAACGACCACGCTTGCGACCACGCGTTCGACGCCGTCGCACAACATCTCGACCACTGGCTACAGATGACCGACAGGCAGTACCACTCACATCCATTCCACCTCCACCATGCCAAAATACAGTACAATACGATTGAATCCCGACAGAGCAAGGACGCGAAAACGAACGATGCAAAATCGCCGCGACACTCACAAAAGCCCCGGTCTCACAGCCCCGGACATATACGCAAGGCACGAATACGCCGTGCACTCACACACGAAGAACGTCGACGATATCGCACAGAAAACTTTGTCTCAGAGTAAAACAATTATTCGAGGACGAATAAATCAAGAGAGGGGCGTATGTCACGATCACAGATCGTGCCATCGGTCGTTTCAGCTATTATTACTTCTGCCTTCTGGAAATCAGTCTTGGAAGTGTTTCCTTCTAGATTTTCCTGCCAGCTCATCTGCCAGCTCATCTGCCAGCTCAAACTCATGCGCTTCCATTCTATATTTAGCTCAGCACTTACGCGTCTCTGGAAAATAGTAGGAAAATCACAGAAAATAGAATAGTTGTACAGTACTTAAAGAACTGGTAGTTTACCCTGTATTCCTTGTTCTAGTCTTGTTCTCTGTGAATTCAAGTACTATTGCCACTCTCCCCTTGTCCTCTCCCCTGCAGTGTGCAGGTCACCGCTCTCGCGCTTAGTCAGCGATCCGGCCCGTTGGCCCACCCCGACCCGTAAGCCGCGCTTTCGGAAGAGTCTCCTGGACTGTAAACGCAGAGTCCGACAGTTACGACAAAGTGGTAGCAGCGTATCTGCGAGCCCACCGCTTGATCGTAAAAAGAAGGGACACTTCTCACAAGACTGCCCCACCTGGCAGCATCAAGGCCCGCAGGTGCGCGGCGCATACATCGAAGAGGTACAGAGTGTACAAGAGGAACCGCTCATCGACCTTGAAGAAGGCAGCGAACGAGGGGCACGAGCCTCCACATCTACCCCCCAAGACAGAGCAAACAAATGGCTCGAGGGAGTTTCGGGACTGGATGAGGAAACCAAGGGATTGGTGATGAAAGAACTGTGGGGAAAGAAGGATTTTCAGGACACCTGAACCCATCGGCCTGGGTGAGGGCATTAAAAAGTGACTCTGTGTTCATAACGCGCTATCATTCTATGCATGTTCCAGTTTCGACTCGCACAAGTCACTTCATGGCCGACGAAAGAGCTCTGGTAGACTCCGGAGCCACCAACAATTTCATACACCCCGCATTTGTCAGGAAAATGGGCATCGGGTCAAATGAACTAGACCGACACCGTAACATCTGGAACATTGACGGGACACACAATAAATCGGGAAAAATCACCCACTACGTGGATCTCGACGTCCAAACCAAAGGAGAAAAGAAGGTCATGAGATTCCTCATCACCGATGTAGGAGGAGAAGACCTAATCCTCGGGTATCCATGGCTCGCAACTTTCCAACCAACAATCCAATGGGCCAGCACAACTCTTAGAGCAGATGAGTACCCAATCATCATACGAACCACGAATCCCACTCGCAAAAGCATAGACCTGGTAATCGCGAAAGCAGTCGTACGCGCCGCCTTGACCAAAGTCATCAACGAAGAAAAGGAGGAAGTCGTCCAACAACTCGAACAAGAATGCTCGTTGCGAGGAGCAAGAGTAGAGGAAGACGAAGAGGAAATCCACGCACGAGCCACCACGTCCACGGACTTAGCAATCGAAGCGCAACAATACACCAAGAAGACAGAAGTACCTAACGAATACGAGAGACACGCCAAGGTATTCAGTGAGGAGGAATCCCATCGACTCCCCTCCTCAAAACCATGGGACCACACTATCGACCTCAAACCAAACGCACCCAGCGCCATCGACTGCAAAGTCTACCCAATGAACCAAACAGAGGACAAAGCCCTCAAAGAGTTCCTGGACGAGCAACTAGCAAAAGGATATATCAGACCATCGAAATCCCAGTATGCATCCTCCTTCTTCATTAAAAAGAAGGACGGGAAACTACGCCTGGTACAGGACTATCGAAGGATCAACGAGTGGACTATACACAACCAATATCCACTCCCGCTCATCCCAGAACTTATAGCAGACTTAAGTGGAGCCTCCATATTTTCCAAGTTCGACGTCCGATGGGGGTATAACAACATATTAATCAAAGACGGAGACCAACCAAAAGCCGCATTCAAAACGCGCTACGGACTGTACAAACCACTGGTAATGTACTTTGGACTCACCAACTCCCCGGCAACCTTCCAAGCCATAATGAACACCATCATGAGGCCGATCATCGACTACTGGGAACAAAGAGGGACGATCATACGAGTATACATGGATGACATAGCGGTGGCATCAAACAACATGGACGACCATATAGCGGCAATACACGACATCCTGGATGTACTGGAAACAAACGACCTATTCCTGAAACCGGAAAAATGCATCTTCCACACCCCACGTATCGATTACCTGGGGGTAATCATTGAAAAGGGGGTGACTCGCATGGACCCCATCAAAATTTCGGGCATCAAAAACTGGCCTACCCCCACAAACGTAAAACAGGTGCGATCATTCCTAGGGTTCTGCAACTTCTACCGCGCTTTCATTCGAAATTTTGCCACATACACACGCCCCCTCAATCGACTAACAAGAAAAGACACCACATGGCAATGGGGAACCGAAGGAACAAGCAGCTCTGGACAAACTCAAAGCACTCGTCACGACAGAACCAGTATTGGCACACCCAAAACTCGACAAACAATTCGAACTCAAAGTTGACGCGTCAGGATTCGCTGTAGGCGCAGTATTGCTACAGAAAGGCGAAGACAACAAGAGACACCCCATCGCCTACTACTCTAGCACCCTCAACGCAGCGGAAAGAAACTACGACATCTATGACCTAGAGCTGTTGGCAATCGTGAAAGCCCTCCAAAACTGGCAACAATACCTAGCCGGATCCCCGCACAAGATCAAAGTATTCTCGGACCACATGAACCTGCAGTACTGGAGATCTCCCCAGAAGATTAGTAGACGCGTGGCACGGGAAGTACTGGAACTCTCCGAATATGACATTGAAATTCACCACATCAAAGGAACCGCGAACGGCCGCGCAGACGCCCTGTCAAGATGCCCTGACTATGACCAAGGAGAAAGGGACAACGAACAGGTGACAGTCCTCCCCGACGATGTGTTCGTAAGGGCAACCATGCTAGACACAACGGAGGACCCCCTACATCTAGCCAAAATAATCCCGGTAGCAGAAATGGAACCAACGCTACCCATATACAGACAGAACAAGGACACGCTATGCAAATGGGTGGACCCCCATGGCCTCAAAAGGATAGAAGGCACGTGGTACAAAGAGGGAAGACGAGTGGTTACCTCAGGACCCCACCATCACACGGAGCTTATCAAAGCGCACCATGACCCACCAGTGTACGGACACCCCAGGATCAGCCGGACGATCCAATTGGTGGAACGCCACTACTGGTGGCCTGGCTTGCGCAAAGAAGTGATGGACTACGTCAAAGGATGCGCCGACTGTCAATGAATCAAGGTCAACACCCGACCACAGCGGGCAGCACTGCAACCCATCTACCCCAAACCAGAAGCTATGCCGTTCGAGACCATCGCCCTTGATTTCATCACTAAACTTCCTGTGGCACAGGACTGTGACTCAATCCTCATGATAACGGATCATGACTGCACAAAGATGGCCCTGTTCATCCCCTGTCAAGAAGAGATAACGGCAGAAGGTACCGCCACCCTGTACATAAAACACGTGTTTCCACGATTCGGGTTACCCTCCAAAATAATCAGCAACAGGGACCCCCGATTCGCGTCCAAGTTCACGCGTGAACTATGCCAAATCCTGGGAATCCAGCAGAACATCTCCACCGCATACCACCCACGAACAGACGGACAATCAGAACGCACGAACCAATGGCTCGAGCAGTACCTTCGTTTCTGGGTCAACGAGCGACAGGACAACTGGATCCACTATCTCCCCATGGCGGAATTCACCCACAATAATTGGCCCCACGAAGCGACCAAGCAGTCTCCCTTCAACTTACTAATGGGGTATAACCCACGAGCAGACTGGACAGACCGACCATCCCCTATCCCACAAGTAGCGCTCAGGGTCAAACAATTCAAAGAAGCACGAAAGTGCGCCCAGGAACTGATGATCAAAGCGCAGCAGCGATGGGTCCAGAACAAAGATACGCCCAAGTACCAAATCGGGGATCAAGTATGGCTGGAAGGACGCCACCTCCAGACCAACCAGCCAACCGCAAAGCTTGCGCCCAGGAGACATGGCCCGTTTAGGGTAACTCAGGTGATGTCCGCAGTCAATTACCGCTTGGAGCTTCCCACCCAGTGGAGCATCCACCCAGTGTTCCACGTAGACCTTCTGACCCCATATCGCGAAACACCCACGCACGGACCAAACTATCAGCGCCCACCACCGGATCTAGTAGAAGGCGAAGAAGAATACGAGGTCGAGAAGATTCTAGACTCTCGGAAGTTCGGCCGCAGTCGCAAATTGCAGTACCTCGTCAAATGGAGGGGCTACCCCGACTCGGACAATCAGTGGGTCTCCAAGGATGATGTATTTGCCGACGAAGCCGTGCGGGAATTCAAACAATCAAACCCCGCCAGCGAAGCACATATTAGTGTTGGGGAAGTTTGGTTCCAAACTGATCCAAACTCAGTTTGAACCGAACCCAAACTGGAAGTTTGGTTTGGGGTTTGGGATTTTCTGAAAAAAGCTAAATGGTTTGGTTTCCAGTTTGGGGGTCCCAAACTGAGTTCAAATCATTTCAAACTGATTACGTAATAAGCACCCAATAAGTGTTTAATAATCACATTTAAACTCAATTTGGTTCAAAATTAGTTCTAAATCAGTCCAAAACTGGTTCAAACTCAGTTCAAACTGGTATAAACCAAGTCTTAAATGGTTTGAGTTTGGTTTAAACTGAACCAAACTGAAACCAAACTGATTTGTAAGCAATTTGACCCATTATTTGGGCGCTTACTTGGGCGCTTATTTAATCGGTTTGAAATGGTTTGGAATGGTTTGGAATGGTTTGGAGCAGTTTGAATCAGTTTGGTTCAGTTTGGGTTCAGTTTGGGCAAATTCTAATCAGTTTGGTTTCCAGTTTGGCCAAAATGGCCCCAAACCGAACCAAACTGAACTTCCCCAACACTAGCACATATAAGCAGGGGCATAACCCAAGAGACGTCTTCATCCCCCTCTTCCACACACACCTCCACTGATGTCCCACACCCCAGTCACCATCCTCTACATCGCCGACGATGCAGTCCCAGTACGGGCCATACAATCCATGCCATCATCACCCCTGCCGATTCCCCTCTCCTTTCAACCAAGAGGAGATGGTCTTCCTTCCACCGAAGCATCCCCAGTTCCTTCACTCTCCCCCACTCTTTATTCTGAAACCCTCGCGGACAATTATGTCCCGACGAGACTGCAAAAACCGGCACCCAGCGACAACGGCCTCAGGATCGGGGACAGCCACCTCCCCGGAGACCCCTACGACCCGGCGGAACACCTCTCGCCGCATCAGCATCTCCGTTATGCCACCCATCTCACCACGACACACTCGGAAACCCCCCCGTTATGCGGAACCACGGGGGAAGTACTCACCGCGCCGCCGATGGCTCGATCCCCGCTACGAGTCCGTCCGGAACAGGAACAAAGCCCGGTTCCCCGATGCGGCGTGGAAACGCCTCCACCCGCAGGGTTCCACCCCAACAGGGGAGCATATTATATTCCCTTTCCTATCAGAGACGCTCACGAAAAACTTTGGCCGGCCCGTTTTACTCAACTCATCCTCACCGCCGACCCCTTCATCCTCGCCTATCGACAGGGGAGCGACCAGCAATACGGGAAGCCCGTTCACACCACTTCCCAGTGCCTACCAGACCCGCCAGTGTACACCGACGACGACCTAGTCTTTCTCGACGCGGAGAGTGGGCTGCACCAGTCAGTAGACCGCGCCCTCCTCAAAGTCAAGGACCTCACCCTGCTCGCGGAAGTGCATCGCTTCCGCAGCATGTGCGCCGGGTACGTGGCAAAGGAGAAAGAGGTGTTGCAGAGGGTCCAGGAGTTGGAGCGCATCGGGACAGACCGCAAGCTAAGTGTGATCCGTCTGCAACGAGCCAACGCGATCGAGAGGATTGAGGACCAGCGCGACGGAGTGGGCCGCGGGCGCACGCTGGCACAGAAGACCACCGAACGCCTCTAGGAACGTCGAGCTGGGGCTCGAGTCTGAAAAGGGGGTGATGTAATGTTTCGTTCTCGGATGTGGACTCTGACTCATCGGTGGTGACTTACGAGTGTTAGACGTACTTAGTCATGGACTGCGCAGCATCAGTCAGCTGTAGGGAATAGCATGTGATTGTACGATATGACTCATTCCTAGTAGTAGTTGTATTAGGGTTCGCTCTACTTACGCTATTGGCTAGTTACGATTCGGGAGGAGCTTGAAAGCTACCTCATACATGTATATAAGGACTCGTACGAAGACCAGGATCCGCATCTTGGTCTTCTTCAATTACCACTTCTTGACTCATCTTCTATACAAGGGACTTCCCCTTAGTAAGTCCCCTTCGTCCGGCATATCCTTTGGATCCCCATGACTTCCATTGGCCTTCGGTCACCCACGTGTTTGACCAACCGTGTGGATAGTGAGCTACCCCGTCGACGCGGTTTGCCACTGAGTATTCCTCTATCACAACGAACGCGTCGCCACACCCTTCCATCAAATCTACGTCGTTGACCACGAGTCGTGGGACAAACTTAAGGTCGTCCGCCATCCGCCTATCAGCCTTCCACTAGGGGAGGACCTCCACGGATACCTAGGACCACAGGACCGTCTATTCCCTCACCCCGTTGATATACATACTACATCCGCTAACCGGAACTACTATCTCAAAGGAGGATCAGCACATCAGTTTGCCTAAGTCAGGCAGACGTCCGTGGTAGACGTTACACCAGAGCTGTCAACAGAACTTCACTATATCCGGCTAACACATTGGGCAAGGTCCTCACGTCGGTAGTCACGGAGCAACTGACTTACTACACGGAAAAATACACGCTGCTCCCTGCCCTCCACTTCGGCGGACGGCCAGCACGCACCACCAGCGACGCCATTCAGTTCCTGGTATACAAAATCAAAGACGCGTGGAGGAAGAAACAGGTCACATCAGTACTCTTCCTGGATATCGAAGGAGTGTTTCCAAATGCAGTCAACGAGAAACTGATATCCAACCTAAGAAAGAGAAGAGTACCGACAAAAATAGTCAAATTCGTGGAAAACATGCTAAAGGATAGGGTAACATGCCTCAAATTCGACGACTATGAGTCGGAGAACATAAAGATCGACAACGGGATTGGACAAGGAGACCCACTGTCGATGGTGTTATATCAATACTACAACGCCGATCTACTGCCAGTGGACATACCGAACTCCACAAGCGAATTGGCAGCCGCATATGTAGATGATGCGATCCTAATAGCAACCTCTAAAACATTTGAGGAAACACACGATATGCTGATGAACATGATGACCAGGGAACGCGGTGCCATGGAATGGGCCGAACAACACAACTCAAAATTTGAGCTATCAAAGCTAGCCCTAATCGACTTCGCGCACCACAACAAAAAGACAACAAGGCCCCCCCTCAAGCTCAAGGAGACGACCATAGAAGCCTCCAAGAGCGCGAAATACCTCGGAGTATTTCTAGACCAACACCTGAGCTGGAAAGAACAGGAGGCACACGCGGTCAAAAAAGGAGCAAATTGGGCAGCACAACTAAGATGCGTGGTGAGAATCAAATGGGAGTTGACCCCAAAGCAAGCCAGAAAGATATACACCAGCGTAGCAATTCCCAGAACGCTATACGGAGCGGACATATGGTGCCGCCCACCGATCGAAGGGAAAAACCGAGGGCGAAACCGACTATTGGCCACGCAAAGAGCAGGAGCGATAGCAATAGTCAGGAGGACTAAGAACTTCACCGACTGACTCCCTATGTGCACACGCTGACATACTCCCTCTCCCCCTAGAAATAGACAAGCATTGCAGTCGTGCGGCTTTACGCCTAGCCACCCTCCTGGTTAGTCACCCGCTCACAAAACCATACAGGAGATGCACCAAGCGAAGAGTAAAATGGCACAAAACTCCGCTGCATCACCTAGCGGAAAGCTACCAGGTAAACCCGGACAAGCTCGAGACAATCCCAGTAGCAGGAAGAAACCCAGCGCTATTAGGAAAACGCCCTTTCAAAGTCGACATCCCAAAGGACAAGAGCAGCTCCAAAGATGCAGACAAGCACGCCCCCGAGCACATTAAAGTATACACAGATGGTTCAGCGCACGACGGAAAGGTAGGAGCCGCAGCAGTAATGACGCGCAGAGGCAAGACAACAGGAAGCCTCCACTACCACCTCGGCCCAATAGAAGAACACACGGTGTTTGAGGCGGAACTAGTACATCACCTGGTCCCCCAGAAAATTGGAATGCTATTATAACTAGTTGTAATATAGGTGTGCCAGTTGTATTTAATTTATATATATTACAAAATATTTTTGGTGATTACAACCAAATTACAACTAGTTATAATTAGTGTTTTAAAGTTCAGTCAGGTTCGGTTTTTTGCTCTTTTTTCAGGTAACTGAACCCAAACCAGTTCGCTAAATATGAAAATCACATGCGAACCTGACTGAACTGATGATCAGGTTACCCATCGGTTCAGTCAGGTTCGGTCAGGTTACTGGTCAGAACCAGTCAGAACCGGTTTTTTGGGGGTAACCTGACCTAACCTGACCTGACTTTTGCATTTTTTGGCAAACCTCAGTGAACCTGACTGAACCTGACTGAACCTTCGCATACCTGTAGCAAACCTGACCTGAAGTCAGGTCAGCTGCAGTCAGGTTCCAGTCAGGTTCCAGTTATTTGCAGTTACCCTGACCTGACCTGCGAACACTAGTTATAATAATAGCATTCCAATTTTCTGGGGGACCAGGTGATGTAGGAATACTACTGGGGATACAGCTGATAAAGTCGAACGGGAAAAGCAACCTGACATACGCCATTGGGGTCGACAACCAAGTGGCAATAAAGGCACTGTCATCGAAGCTGAACAAACCAGGACATTACATTGCCGCGGAAGCACTAAACGCAGCGGCAAAGCTAAGAAAGGTGAGGGGCAAGAAGTACGCACTAACAGTCAGATGGACTGCAGGGCATTCCGGAATAGGAGGAAACGAGGAAGCTGACAAAGAAGCAAAGAAGGCAGCGGAAGGAACATCCTCCCCTGCCTCCCTCCTCCCAGCGCTGCTGAAAAAGGGCATCAAGACAAGCAAGTCAGCGGCAAAGCAATCCATGCAAGCGAAGAGGAAGACCAAGTGGAGAAAGTAATGGGAGAAGTCGACGAGATTCAAGAAGCTTAAGCATATTGATCCATCACTCCCCTCACGCAAATTCATTGAGCTAATAAGCAACAAAAAACTTTCCAGGGCGATGGCAAGCAAGATATTCCAACTCAGAACAGGACACATCCCGCTCAACGCTTACCTACACAGATTCAAGAGAATGACCAGCGCAAAATGCCCGGCTTGTGGAGCAGAAAGAGAAACACCACAACACTTCCTTTTGGAATGCCCGGCATACGCGCATGAGAGAGGGAAGCTCAAGATGAGGAGAGGAAGCAAGGAGAGGAAGTTCGCAGAGCTGCTGTTGAAGGAGAAAGGAATAATGGCGATCGCAGGCTACACACAAGCCACCAGGAGATTCAAGCAAGACGATCAAACCCCCCCAAACTCACAAAACCCGCAACCTCAACCCCAAAGCTAAGCCGTCGCCAAGGCGGTCAAACACTTTCCAGAACCCCCGCTAAACACCCCACGATCCGCCAGGCCCTGAACAGGCCGCTTCAAGAAATGAAGAGTTAATGGACGGCGAAGTACACCCGGACGCAAAGGAACATTAACGAGGCTCAAATGGAAATGCGCTGCACAACCGCGCGCACCACAAACCCCCCCTCCTTCAAAACTGACCCTTTGCTTTGGCGCATCACACGCCCCAATAAACTCAACACTTGATGAATCGCAAAGCCGCTCATTCATGAGCGGGGAGGTGTAATATTGTGAAGTGGCTACTACAATGGGACAGAGGCAGAGATAGGGAGTAGGAAACGAAACATGTTGTAATAGTGCCACATAGGGCCATGTACACCAAGGCGCACTCAAATGGATTCAAAAAAAAAAAAAAAAAAGACAACATCAACGACGCGACCTTGGATGCGACACAACGACGAGTCGACAACACAACACAACAACGACCCGGCCCAACGACAACGCAACACAACGACAACACAACACAACGACAACACAACACAACGACAACACAACACAACGACAACACAACACAACGACAACACAACACAACGACAACACAACACAACGACAACACAACACAACACAAAACAATATGTACAACGATGACTCGACAACCTGACTCGACGACGATGCGACTTGACAGTTCGGACAGCAAGTCCCGCAGTGTATTACTTCAAGTTGTAGCTAGCTAGTGTACACCCTCATTCTTGTAATTGTACATACCTGTGTGAATTTAATCGCTCGATGAGACTACAAAAATAAAAAGACCAGTTGCAACTGGAAAAAAACCAGTTGAGACTGGTTGTCGACCGGTCTCTCAAAAGACTGGTTGCAACCGGGCATTTTGCCGCAACCAGACCAATGTAGACTGGTTGGCCATGGTCTCGGTCCGGTCTTTGCAAAATTATCATTTGTGGCAACCGGTCCTGGTCCGGTTGCACAGCAAAAGGTGCAAAAGACCGGACTGGACCGGACCTCAAATCACTACCTGGCGCCGACTTATTAGATGCGGCCATGAGGAGGGTGCGTGCCTCTTCCTCCGTTAGAGGGGCGAGCACACGGGTGGGCCGGGGCGGCGGGTCGCCCAGCAACTGGAGGGGGATATCCCCTCGGTGTTCTGCGAAGAAGCGGGAGGCAAAAATGTCTGCCATTACCTCGTGTTCGTAGGTGAGTTCACCATCCGGTCCGCACAGCGCAGGGATCCGCATGACGGATCGACCGTGGCACCATGCTGCAACTTCCCACATGTTGGTGGTGGTGATGAACTTGTCTGCCCATTCCCTCTTGGCAGTCTTGACGGCCCGCTTAAGCTGTCGATTAGCAGCACGGATGTCAGTGGTGCTTTCGGCGGTCTTGACCGAGTTGACCGCTGCGGTGCAGTCCTCATTCCACCACCGAGCAGCTCAGGCGCGGTTGCGTCCCTTGCGCTTCATGGTGGCGTTGCAGGCCAGGTTGAAGGCTGCGTAGACGAGGTCCACGACGGTGTCGATCTCCACCGTAGATCGGGGAGGCGCATGTAGGGTGGGGGTGTGGAGCGCCATGAGGTGGCACCATTCTGTCCACCCTTCCGCGTCGATGTCGGTGTCGAAGGAGTTGGTGTTGTCATTGCTGGGCTGCCAGGTGGCAACGCACAAGTAGGCAAGTGTGTGGATGAGGGCGTGATCTGAACCAAGTGAGCCTGGCCAGTCAACGATTCCTCCCACAAACGTGCTGCAACATTTGGTGGCGAAGTTGCGCCACGATAAGTTGAGCATGTTATCCCTTTGGTTCTGTGCGCTGGTGCCTCGGCGTGTAGTGTTCGCAGGTCAGGTCAGGGTAACTGCAAATAACTGGAACCTGACTGGAACCTGACTGCAGCTGACCTGACTTCAGGTCAGGTTCGCTACGTTTGCGAAGGTTCAGTCAGGTTCACTGAGGTTCGCCAAAAAATGCAAAAGTCAGGTCAGGTTAGGTCAGGTTACCCCCAAAAAACCGGTTCTGACCGGTTCTGACCGGTAAACTGACTGAACCGATGGGTAACCTGACCATCAGTTCAGTCAGGTTCGCATGTAATTTTCATATTTAGCGAACTGGTTTGGGTTCAGTTATCTGAAAAAAGAGCAAAAAACCGAACCTGACTGAACTTTAAAACACTATCGGCGTGTGGGTTTGCCAGGGACGTTCAGGAGCTGGAGCGTGTTCAATGCAGCCCAGCCTTCAAACTCCCCAACCCCCGGTGTGGGGGCCCACCCGTATGGTGACCAGGAGGTGCTGTGTAGATTGAAGTCACCGACAAGGAGTGTCGGGACCTCATCCCCGATCTTAAGTTTCATGAGTGAACGAAGCGCAGTCAGGTCCGCGACATCGTTATAAAGTTGACCACCCACCACATGTCCTTGCCTGCGTGGACATCGGTGACGAGGATGCAGGGGTGTTGGGCAAGGTCCAGTCTTGTGACCACCTCGAGCCCATTCCTCCACACCCCAGTGGCGGGGTTGTGTTTGCGGGCGTAGGTCATGACCTTGGCCCTGTGGTTGTCGTCGAAGTACGGGTAAATCAGCTCCCACTGCTGATTCACCGCGCCCCCCAATACGTCCACACCGTATTTCTCTTTATCAGCCCACCTCGTGCCGATTCTGCTAAACCATGGTTCTTGGACGCATAAGATATTGTCCTGTAAGTTCGTCTCCAACAGAGCATGCATTGCTGGGTTCCTCCTCCCCATATTCACACTTCCGATGGAGAAGTTAGGCATGAGGGGGGGTTAGGGCGAGGTCTGGCAGAGGCCGGGGCTGTTGTAGCGTATGCCGCCCCAGTCGAAGCAACCAAAAATGGGGCATTCAAGGGCAGCAGTGGGGAGTTGTGTGTCCATGGGGAAGGGGTCATCGAAGATGGAGAGGTCCTCGTTGATGACTTTCCGGTGGGCACGGGCCTCCTGGAGGCGCAGGGTGAGGAAATCGTTGGTGGCATCGCAGGTGTCAAACTCCCAGAGCTGTCCTTCCGCGTGGACGCGGCAGACCGCCCGGGAATCCTCCACTTCAATCTGAGCCAGGCGCGAGGTAGCGTCAGTGATCATGGCCGCGGTGATGCGGTGGGGGTGCATGATGCCCAGGACAGACTGTTCAGCAACATGCTGGGCAGTGTGTCATGGACGCGTATTATTATTTTCCCATTTTTCTGTATTTTTACGGATTTATATGGTGAAGATATAAAGGGCCAAAGTACGAGACTCGGTTAGTCACATGATGCCACCATGTGCACCCTCAAGCACGTGACCCTGGGATAGTTGCATCCTTAACAGGACAACCTAACCTGGTCACATCCCTTTTATGTACGGACTCTCATGATTGGTAGATAAGGATAGAAGACTCTAGAATGCTCTAGATTACGCTTAGTAGTTTACGCTTACTCGCTGTATTAGGTTTTACTCAGCAGATAAGGAGACGCGTCAGCAGCTATGACAAGTGCATCAGTCAGCACAATAGATAGCGCTATTATTAGACACGACACGTCATCCTCAGCGATTGACGAATCACATCCTTCCCACGCGCCGGTGAAAGTGGGCCGCCTTACCGTGACTCAACTTCAAACTCCGATTTTTAACTTTATCATCCTTTTTCCGAGTAAATAAGAAATCAAAATATAAATAAATCAAAATATAAATAAATCAAAATAACGCGTAAACAATGCGTAAACAATGCGTGGAGGACTCTGTCCTCCGCAAGAACGTTCCGAGGAACGCTTGCAACATCCAGGACCGTCAACGTCGCGTTGACTATCCCAATCCCTTTCCCCTCTGTCCCCCCCTCTCTTCTAGCCCCTCCTTTCCGCGTGTGGCCCCACCTGCCCTTTCTTCTTCCACCCTCCCCCCTTCACCCAGAGATGTTGACGCAAAAGAGGGGGGGTGCCTTTCCCGCCCCCGTTTGTGCGGGAATGGGAAGGGTCCCGCCCCGCCCCCTCGTTTACGCGAACAGGCCGGGCGAAAGCTCCGAATCGGCGTGCCCCCCTCGCTCCCGCTTGCACGTCACCCCCGCCCCAATTTTTCCGTCGTGTACACGAACTGGGGCCGCACGGGAGTGGCGCGCTCGCCTCCCCATCCTTTTGCACCCCCAGCTCCGATTTGCGCGCGAAGGAGCAGGTGAACGGGAGGCCATGCGGGAATGGGAAGGCCCCCCTTCCGCCTCCCTCCACCTCTCGTGCATAAAGGCAACGCGCGAGCATGGGCTGCGCGAGCCCCACTCTCGGCAGCGACATCCCCGTTTACGCACATAGGGTGCACGCAAACCGGAGTCACATGGGAGTGGCTCGCCCCACCCACCCTTTTACGCCCTCGCTTCGATTTGCGCCCACAGGGAGCAGGGGTCCCCGTGCAGAAACGAGAAGGGGCTCTCCCCTTTCCGCCCGTTCTCACCACAGGCGGCGCGCACGCAAACCCGGAAGTGGCACGCCCCTCCCCGCCCCTGTTTACGCGCAAAGGTGGCACGTGGACTGGGCCCGCGCGCAAACTCACAGGTGGCGCCTCACCCCCAGTTGTATGCAGGGATGGCACGCGAACGGGGTAGGCGGGAATGGGAAGGGGCGGGGCGCAACTCCCTTCACCCTTTTGCGCCCCGCTTCCGGACAGGCAGACCGCAGCCCAGAACGTCGATGCACGTGCCCGCGCCGCCGCCCACGTCCGGTCCCGCAGAGCCCCTTCCCTTCAGCCTGCCAAACAGCGTCGCAAGCGCGCTGGCACCCCTCCGTCTTCCGCGCCTGTGCCAGGTCTCACCCACGCGCCGCTTACCCTTTCGGTGCTAATTCCGTATCACGCGACACACCCTATGTACTGGCTCTGTGGCCATTTACCCCCCTCCCAACCTTACCATCCAAGTAGAGTAGATTACACAGCAGAATATCGACTTAAAAAAATTTCGCGCCTTGTTTTGATTAGTTAATGTACATTTGCCTTGCTCAATCACCTGACTCGACCGAAAAAAAAAATACGCTCATGTAATCAATTTTATTTATTTGACTTTACTTGGATTGTATAAGCAACGAAACGAAGTGTTGGAGCGGAGACTCAATTCGAAGTTGACGGGAAAGCGGACCGGCGCGTGGGAAGGATGCGATTAGTACGCAACTGTCATCCTCTGAGTCATGGAGTCTTACTATACACTTAGTAACAGTGTCCAGACTCAATTCAAAGTCAGCATCAGTAGTGTATATAAACCCTCCTGTAGCGTCCTGAGTGGAACCAACTTGTCCTCTTGGTTCTCCACTCAGGTGCGTATTTCCCTGTATTCCCTACCTTCTCCAATCTGAACTGGTCCTCTTGGTTCTCCACTCAGCGTACCACAGTGTGATATTCTTGACAGCCTGAGTTCTTGCATAAAGACTCCACGTCTCTGTCCCTCCACTGTGACTGTACGTTCGGCGCGTGATTTATCTCCGTGCTAGGCTTGAGTGTGCTCCCTTACAGTTCACTTACTCTTCAACTTGAGTCTAGCGTAGCGAGGTGTCATACCGCTACACAGTGGCTCGCTTGGCATTGAGGATTTCCTCCGTAAGGTGGCGGGGCACAGATTGGGCGATCTGGGTCCCAGCCTTCATGAGGGACTTGCCCTTCCCGTCGCCAACGGTCCGGCCCTGGAGGGCAGATGCGTCATAGGACGTGGCGGGGAGAGGGGTAGGGCCGGCTGTGTGGATAGCCGCCTTTCGGGCCATGGCTCGGTCAGTGGACGACTTGCCGGGTTTGGTGGTGTCCGTGGCCGAGGTGATACGGTGGGCAGGGACAGCAGATGTGCGTTTAAAGGCTGCCGTGGCAGAAGCAGCAGCGGGGGACATGTCCATTTCTCCCCAACCAGCCAGGTTCGGCTCGGTGCCCCAGTCGACGTAATTAACGTCAGCGAGGAGGGCGTGTTCAGCCGCAGCAGCAGTAAGTTCCGCATCGGTGGGGTCGGTGCATCAGGAAAACCTAAAAGTACTTAAATGCTCTTAATCAGGCCTTAAAATGCTTCTAAGGCCATTTTAAGGTCATTTTTTCCTAAGGCAATTTAAGCAAGGTTGCCTCCTTAACCTGCCTTAATGGCCATGACTTAATTCCCTTGACGACTTAGAGTGGTTCTGAATCAGTACTTAATGGTCTTAAGGGGATTAAGATGAGCCCATGGTCAGTTAGGATATCAGTACAATTTAAGTCAACTAAGACCTGATAAGACAGTATTAAGACTTCATCTTAAATTTAAATGATTTGTTTTTTCACACAGGGATTGGACAGAACAGGATTTATGCAAATATATATTATGATAGGACTACAAGTAGCTATTAATAATACAGGTGGGGCGGGGATAAGGTGCAACGGTGAGGTGGCAGTGGCAGCCATGCCGGTGTGGCGGGTTGAGTCGGGTGGCGGTGGCGGCCGTGTCAAAACGGTGCTGTGGGGTGGGGTCGGGTGAACGACGGCGGAGCCGGCGTCGCGGTGCCAGTGGCGTGCGGTGTCGAAACGGCGCCGATGAGGAGGGGTCAGGTGAACGAGGCGGGTGACGATGGCAGTCGAGGTGGCAGTGGTGGCCGTGTCGAGACGGCGCCGGTGCAGCGGGGTCGAGGAGGGTGGCGCTGGTGGAAGCGTCGTAGTGAGGTGACAGCGGCAACCGTGTCGAGGTGGCGCCGGTGTGGTGGGGTCTTAGTGGTAGCCGGGTCAGTGGAGCCGGGGTGTCGCGGCCACGTTGGGGTGGCAGGGTCACAGTCGAGGGGCAGCGGGTGCAGGTGTGAGACTGCGGCAAAGTTGCGGGAGTGGGTGGCCCTGCCCAGTCGAAATGAGTAAGAAAAAAAAAAGTGAAAAAAAAGAACTCATCTGAGTGGGCTCAAGTGCCGCAAGCGAGACGGCGACAACGATGTGGCCTGCATACACACATGTGAGTGGCAGGCCGGGCGGGCTGCTCGCAAGCCACGAGGTGTGAAGGCGATGGGAGGAGGCCTCAATGACGAGGGTGACACTGTCCTGGCCTGCACCGGTTAGAAACGAACCAGAAAATAGAAAAGAAAAAAAAAACGTAGCTTCGCATTTGCGTGAGGGGGAAGAGGGAGTGGCATGGCGTCACGACAGGGGTAGCGTCGTGACGGAGTCTTGCATGTCGCGATGGCATGATGTCGGGACGAAGGGCGGGGCTTTCACGCAGCGGGGTGGTGGTGGTCGAGAACCTGCGTGTGGCAGAGGATGGAGGCAGGAGCCACGGGCTGACGTGTGGCGAGGCGGCGGCGACGTAGTTCTGTGAGAGTGAGAAATGACATGGAACAAAAAGAAAAAAGAGATGACAATATGCACCTCTTTCATGATCTCGGCGCGGGCTGCATGAGGTTTGCGTCAGTTTTGAAGAGTCAACGAATGAGGAGGAAAAAAAACTCACCGAAAGAAACTAACCTGGCAGAAGTCTGGGTGGCGGCAAGGGCGTTCAAGTCAGACGCAAGTGAGGCAACGTGGCACACCTTCCCACGCCACATATTAAGTCTCCGCCCAACACTTTTTTGCACAACACTTTTTTTGTACAAGTTGATTCGAGTCCGTGTTTCGTACTGACATCAAATTGCAGACCTTTCCACTGCTCCCGTAGCTGTCCACCCCATGACCAGGCCTCTGATGCCGCCGCCTTAGTGACTCGGCCCGATGACCGTCACGTCGCCAAGAGTAAGTCCATCCCTTGAACATACTCACACTGCTTCGACTGACCATCCTGGCACGATACCCCTTGTGCCACAACCGGTGCCACTGTCACACGTGGTCCCCGATGTTGCGTTTGCGGTCGTGGACACTTACGACTCGGTTGTGACTCCCTCGTAAGCAGTAATAGGTCACGGACTTATCGTATCAGTCATCGAGTATCACATGCAGGATACCATGACTCATTCCTAGGATCGGCGTAGTAGGGTTCGAGCTACTTACGCGACTCGTTGTACCGTTTCATGAGGCGCTTTAAAGTGACCTCTCTATTTGTATAAATCATATCGCGGAAAGACCAAGAATCCCCATCTCGGTCTTCTTCCCTTGTCACCATTCTCCCTCCGTGTGTTGTGACTTTAGTCCTATTCGTTTGCCTGTTGGCTCGTCTGTCTCTCGTGGAGCAGATCGTACTTCGTCGCGTGCGCCTAGTGGACATAGCCCTAGAGCCTCTCGTGATCACGTGTCTGTTGAAGACCGTGTATCTACTCGCCACATTAACCCTCGGCATATACGCTAAGTCGTGATCGCCCTCTCGACAGTCCAAGTCGGACTAAACGCAGTGACAGCGTTACATTAAGACCGAGATCATTCACCGTGGCGTTCACTACTCGAGATCAGTGGAGAAACTTCCAACCGTATCACCTCGAACGACGAGGAGATCGCAACGTACCAACCCTTTTCTTAGGCGCAGCCCGTTGGAGGCAATACAGGGGAGACGAGGGATATTTCGTCGACTTCGCTAGTGGACCAACTCGATACCGCCCAGTAGAATTCAACTTCAAACACTCGTGTTGGGTAGAAGTCACCTGGAACCCCATCGACAACCGCTGGGACGCGGTCCGGCCAGCAGGACGAAACTACGACTGTGACATAGACTCACGTAACTTACCAGTAGGAACCAATTGGGGACCCATCGACGGAGCCCCGGCAGAAGACCTGAGTACCTCCGAACCTCGCACCCCTGCTCCATCGGAAGGAAGCGAAAGCGAAAGTGAACACACCACTGGAAACCCAGAAAGCGAAGGAGAAGAAACGAACCAACTGGTTCAACAAGCTGAGTCCTTGCGCATTGACGTACCCGAAATCATTCGTGTAAACCCACCCGCGATGGCCACAGAAACCATGATCCAAGACGAAGTCCGCCGCATAAGAGCAGAAGCGGAAGCTATCCTCCTCCCCATTCACCCAGAAACAGGACATCGTATGACGGCAGACGACGCAGCTCTATACCGAGCAGTAGGACCCGATCGACCAGACCCGCCAGCTGAAGGACCTCCTGATGGTAACGGAGGCGGACCCCCAGGAGGCGGACCCCAGGAGGCGCCCCGGAGGCGGATTCCCGGGAGGCGGATTCCCAGGAGGTGGATTCCCAGGAGGCGGATTCCCAGGAGGCGGATTCCCAGGAGGAGGAGTCCCTGGCGCCGGACCACACGGGTCCGACAAATTATCAGGCGAGCCCCCCTCTACCTTCGATGGAGACAGAACTAAATACGAATCCTTCCTCACGCAATGGCATATCTACTGGGGAACGAATTACGAGGCGCCCATCATGACCAACGTCTACCGACGCTGCCTCCTCTTCCTGGGCTACATCAAGGGGGTCTACGTCAGCGAGTGGACACTAACCATACTCGAATGGTTAAACAATGAGGTCCGACGAGGTGTCCCCCGTCAATCTGATACCCTCTGGAATCACGTAACCGTGGAGTTCGCAAGACGGTTCGCCAACACGCTCGAAGCGGAACAAGCCCAAGCAGAGTTGCAGAAAGGGTTCAGGATGACGGGAGACGATATTGATGCATACGTCATCAAATTCGAACGCCTCGCACGAAAAGCTCACTACCGTCTCGACGACCAACAAACAATCGACCGCTTCACGGCGGGACTGCCCCAAGCCCTATTCACCAAGGTCTATGAGCTAGACGAACCAAGGAACTTCAACGACTGGAAGGCCTGCGTACTCCGAAGACAGAAACAGTACATTCACATGAGGGCACGCCTTAACGTCCTCAAAACAGGAAGGCCTCTCCCTCCAGCCCCGACGGCCCAAGTCCCATGGAGACCAATGCTCAACAGATGGGCCCCTCCTCGTAACCCACCTCCACGGTACGACCCGAACGCAATGGACACTTCAGCAGACCGAACCCGGGCGCGAGTGGCAGAAGTTGGAGACCCAAATAGAGGCCCGCGTCCGCCATTCCAACCCAGGATGGGGTCAAACCGGGGTGGCAGACCACCACGAGATATGAGGACAGTAACCTGTTATAACTGCGGACAGCTGGGTCACTTCTCACGGAACTGCCCACAGCCCCAACAACCACGGCGTAGTCAACCCTCCTCAAGCAGGGCCGTAGAAACAGACTACTACGCCCAGGAACCGGAGATCGAGGCCCGAACGGTGACCACAGCCCCGCCCCAACAACGCGCCGATAATTGGCTTAGCAGCATCAAGCAAGAAAGTGATGAAGTAAAAGACCTAGTTCTCCAGGAGATATGGGGAAAAGAGGGTTTTCGGGACGCCTGAA
>JAKELH010000650.1:0-40348 GCA_021525015.1 Lactarius pseudohatsudake | reverse complement strand
GAGGTCACTTTGAAGCGCCTCATGAAACGGTACTACGAATGGCGTAAGTAGCTCGAACCCTACTACACCGATCCTAGGAATGAGTCATGGTATCCTGCATGTGATACTCGATGACTGATACGAGAAGTCCATGACCTATTACTGCTACGAGGGGAGTCACAGCCGACTCGTAAGTGTCCACGACCGCAAACGCAACAGGCGGACAGGCTCCGAAGGCGCACTGAAGATAATGAAGGTGGAGGGACGGGTCTCCGAGGTCACACCAGCGAGCGAGAGGTGATCGATGTGGTTATTCGCAGAGTGGATAGCGCAGTACTACTGCCTCGGCTCCAAAGGGGAAGGTATTCACAAAGATATCAAGCTAAGGAGTCTACATGCAGACGTCCTTCTACTTATACTGAAGGGATGGAGCTTTGAAGCTCAGCAACCCTAATACACAGCCACGAACCCTAATACGAGTATCCAATGGCATAAGGCTCTCGATCGGCATCAGTCATCAGTCCATACAGTAGTCAGCGGTCATCCGCTATGTAGTATCAGTCATCCGAGTCTCGATTCGTACCATATTGCATCAGAGGCTAGACCAGTCTGGGCACAAGCTCATCGGACTCTTCTGGACGAGTCGAGGCAGGTCAGTGCCAGGGTCACGTGACGGCCGTACTTCAGGACCTATTCCCAAGGCTCCTGACAGCGTGTCCGTGGCAGGGAGGGAGATCGATCGCTCACCAGGCGTCCCGCTCTCACAGTACCTTCTAGGGTTGCTATTGCTGTGCCCATACTCTATCTTGTACGCGTGGGTCTTCTTCGGCTTGCCAGTCCCACCAAGGGTCTTCAGGCGTGTTGGCGGACTCCACAAAGGGAATATCGGCGGTCGGTGTGTAGTCACGTGGCGAATCACGTGCCGGCGAGGGTGAAACCGTAACACAATCCTTAGATCTGTATCGAACATGGTTGCAAGTGAATAAAATATTTAAATAAAGAAGGGTGTTTCTAACTAGCTGTTTTTTAGTATGCACCTTCAGTTGTCTTAGAATAAGACATTAATATACAGTAATGCCATTTATTATCTAATACTTGTTGCATTCCCTGCTCGAGCAAGGGAAAATGTATGCTCAGAGCGGAGTTCGAACTTTGTGGTCGGTCCGGAGCGGTCCGGAGCGGTCCGGTCCGTGGGAATGATGCGAAAATAAGCCAACTATCATTGACTGGACGGGCGTTGATCCGTTATTACATTACATACACGAGGCTTGTGTACATGTTCACAGGCTCGGGCGTGTCCCCTGTCTCGACCCATACGCTTGTCTAGCTCTTCGCAATCAACACAATGTCATTCGATCTTCAGGCATCTTCCCCATCTACTCCAAACTTTCGACCGATATTCGAAAAGGCCCTAGAAGAGTATGGGAAGAAGACCGGAAAAGACCTGACTGCCCACCCACTCGCCACTGAGATAAAAGCCTGCAATTCTCCCGAATCTATCCTCGCCGTGCTTCAAGGAAGGCCAATGAACTGAATCAGTCCCGGAGCAGCGATGAGCGACTGACCAAGTGGCTTAACCCGACCGTGAATATCCTCAGTGCGCTCTCTGCGACCCTTGGTGAGGGTGTTGGCTCGGTAAGTCACAGCAGCCAGCCACGTTGCCTGTCCTTTCCCACACGTTAATTCTCAGGTATTCTCCCTACCAAAATCATCTTTTCTGGAATCGGCATTCTCCTCGTAGTGAGTCTGATTACTCTATTCTCTGCCTGGGCTACGTGAACATCATCCTTGGCAGGCGGCAAAGAGCACTGCAGCGAACCGCGACGTGCTGGTCAATCTCTTCGGTAGAATTGAAAGCTTCTTTGAACGCCTCAAGATATATACCAATGTCCCACCAAGTCCTGCGGTGACGGACGAACTCGCAAAAATTATGGCCGAAGTTCTGTCGATCCTTGCTATTGCGACAAGGGGAATTAAGGAGAAGCGAATAAGTGGGTGTATCTCCTGCGATGAGCTACTCTTCCCTTACAATAAATTCCGACTAGAAATATTTTTTAAGAAGGTGGCGGGAATTAACGGTCTTGAGGATGCCTTACAGAAGTTTGGTGAATTGGAACGGCGAGAACTTCTAACGGGTATCGCACAAGTGACAAGTGATATCAATGTTCTCAGGGATGGTGTGTAACACTCTCGCTGGCCACGCAATTCATTTTGAACATCTTCTGGTCAGATGCGAAGGAAACAAAAGTTGACGCGAAAGAAACAAAAGCGATGATTAAAGAAATGGCGGAAAAAATGGACGCTCGTGATTGTTCGTACCATCTTGACCTCGCTGCGATATTTTGTAGGAGCTCACACATGGTCATAGTGGAGGAGGTACTACAGAAGCTCAAAGGGTGGCTATCTCCGCCTGACCCGTCGACGAATTACAACATCGGGTTACGTGACCTTCACGAGGCAACGGCTACCTGGTTTTTAGAAGCCCGTATCTTTCAGGAATGGCATTCCACTGGTTCCCTGTTATGGATCCATGGCAAACGTACGCTCCTGGAAACCTGTTGTTTACTTCTCCCTGACGGCTCCCATTCATAGCTGGTTCGGGGAAGAGCGTCCTCTGGTTCGCCACTTCTCTAATCTTTCCTTACACGGCAGCTTAATGTTCTTGACCAGCTCTGCGATCATCCAGCATATCTTATCACTGCGTCATGACGGGAGAGCCTCTGTGGCATATTTCTACTTTGATTTTAGAGATGACAACAAGAAGCATCGCCACAATCTCCTGCCTTCCCTGCTCATTCAGTTTGCTGCACACTCGATTCCTTGTTGCGACATAATGTCTCGTGTTTATTCAGCCCACGGAAAAGGCACGCAACAACCCAGCGACGATGTCTTGATCAATTGTCTAACGGATGTGCTCTCGGCTACGACCCAACACCCAATTTACATCATCTTGGACGCCCTTGATGAATGTCCAAATACCTCTGGCGTGCGATCTCCCCGAGACCGGGTTCTCAGCCTTATAAAAGTCCTTCTTGATCTCCACCTTTCGAATCTACACATCTGCGTCACGAGTCGACCAGAGATAGACATCCGCATCTGTCTTGAGCCTTTGACATCTCGCCATATATCCCTTCACGACCAAACTGGACACCAGGAAGACATCACCAAATATATCATGTCTGAGGTCGATATCATCGCCAATCAGAAACGATGGCGGGAGAATGACAAGCAACTGGTCATCAAAACGCTCTCTGAGAAAGCTGATGGGATGTAAGGTTTTTTTGCACTCTCCCTGACGCCTCCGCTCACTTATCCACCATACAGGTTCCGATGGGTTTACTGTCAGCTGGAAATGCTGAGGCTTTGTCTCCGATCGAGGGTTCGGCAGTTTCTAAATGAGCTACCGGACAGCTTGGATGAGACCTACGAGCGGGTCCTGAAGGAGATCCACAAAACGAACCAAGTTCACGCCCAGCGTTTACTCCAATGCTTGACTGTGGCTATGCGACCCCTTCGTGTTGACGAGCTTGCGGCGATCCTTACTTTCGACGTTGATACAATTGAGGAAGAAGTGCCGATGTTGGATGTAGATTGGGGGTCAGAGGATCAAGAACAAGAGCTGCTCTCCGCGTGTCCAAGCTTGATTACCATCGTTGGTTCACGAGGTTTGCGAGTGGTCCAATTTTCGCATTTTTCGGTGAAAGAATTCCTTACGTCGGATCGTCTTGCTGTCTCAAGTGAAGATATCTCGCGTTATCACGTTCTCCCCGAAGCTGCGCACAAAACCCTTGCCCAGGGATCCCTTGGCGTTCTACTCCGTCTGGACGATGGCGTCGACACACGCGGCGCCTGGAGCGACAGCTGGGGTGATGGTTGGGGCGGTGCCTGGGGTGATGCCGGTGATGGCTGGGGTGATGCCGGTGATGGCTGGGGCGACGGCTGGAGCGGCATTAGGACCGTTGGATATGCTGCTGTACACTGGGTCTCTCACGCGCAGGTCGGGAGCGTATCGTCGCATGTGATGGGTAGAATGAAGACACTCTTTGACCTGGACAAGCCACACTTCGCGGCGTGGGTCCAGATATACGATATAGATCAGTCATCGGAATGGGGCTCGCTCCGGGTTACTGTTGCTAAACCCTTATACTATTCCGCCCTTTGCGGATTTGGTGACCTGGTTGAGCACCTCGCCAAGAAACACTCGCAGCACGTGAACGATTTTGGCGGCGAACACGGCTATCCGCTAGTCGCGGCATTGCATAGAGGACATATCCGGGTCGCAGAACTCCTATTTCAGCTCGGCGCGAATGTTGACGTTCGAGGAACGGAGGACCAGACTCCGCTGCACAGAGTAACTGGATGGCCCCACCATTTGGCGGTCCGCGCGGTGCAGTTTCTGCTTAAACACGGCGCGGATGTAAATGCCCGGTTGAAGGGCCTCACCACTCCACTACATCTGGCGGCAGGTTGTGGGAATTTCCAGGTAGGTCAGATGCTACTTCAACCGTAGAGTGGACGTTAATTCTTGGAACGCTGGTGGAAAGACTTCATGGGACCTGGTGCCATTTCCAAGGAGCGAAGGCGATCGTTTCAATCTCATCGGACTATTACTGGAACAAGGCGCGGAAGTGAATTCCCGAGACGAGAAAGATTTAACCGCGTTACATTATGCACTACTCCTGTGGGATATCGATGTTGCACGAATACTCCTCGATAATGGTGCCAATACCGATGCGAAAGACAACCAGGGCCGGACCCCATTGGCCCGAATGTTGAAGGACAAGAGCCCGAGCAAGAGCCCGTCCGATGACGATCGTTGGGCCGTTGCACTGCTGTTGGTAGAGCATGGCGCAGACGTGAATGCACAAGACGAGGACCACGAAACTCCATTACATTTCGTATCTTACTTTCTCGAACTCAACTTGGTGCGGATGCTCCTCGACCATGGCGCGAACATCCACGCGAAGGACAACTTGGGCCGGACCCCATTGCACCTAGCATTGGAAGACAATGATTACTTTGACGAAGATCGTTTTGGTGTGGCACAGCTATTGATGGAGCGTGGTGCGGACGTGAATGCACAAGACAAGGGTCACGAAACCCCATTACATCTCGCCTCTTACTTTCCAGAACTCAAGTTGGTGTGGATGCTCCTCGACCATGGCGCGAATGTTAACGCGGAGGACAATCTGAGCCGGACACCATTGTTCCGAGCGTTAGGAGCCCAGGATTACGTCGACGAACATCGTTTTGGTGTTGCGTGTCTATTGGTCGAGCGTGGTGCGGATTTGAATGCACGAGACGAAGACCATGACACCCCATTACATTTCGTAACTCGCTTTCTCGAACTCAACTTGATGCGGATGCTCCTGGACCATGGTGCAAATGTCAACGCGGAGGACAGCTTGGGCCGGACACCATTGCTCCGGGTGTTAGAAGCTGGGAACTACGCTGATGAACATCATTTTGGCGTTACACGACTATTGGTAGAGCGTGGTGCGGACGTGAATGTACGAGACGAGCACCACAATACCCCATTACATTATGCATGTTACCCCCCGGAACTCAAGTTGGTGCGGATCCTCCTCGACCATGGGGCGAATATCAATGCGGTGAACAGATGGGGCCGGACCCCATTGCACCGAATGTTGGCAGTCAAGGGCCCATTTAACGAAGATCGTTCGGCAGTTGCGCAGCTATTAGTAGAGCGTGGTGCGGACGCGAATGCACGAGATGAGGACCACAAAACCCCATTGCACTATGCGTCTTACCCCCTGGAACCCAACTTGTTGCGGATCCTCCTTGACCATGGCACGAATGTCGACGCCATCAGCAAATAAATCGGGAATTGGAAGCAGTTGCAAGTGCTTGTAAGCTGTCGCAACTTCCGCAAGCGGCCCAACTCAGGGCTGAAGTTGGAAGAGCTCACATGCGCTCCCACAATGATGTCGTTTCATAATTCATTACAATTGTCACTTAAAATTGCAATTGTCTTGCGAATTGTAACCAATTTTGTGACTTACAATACCTATCAAGTAATTTTGCAGGTTGTAAGCATCAGCAAATAAAAAATAGATTTACAAGTGCTTATAATTGATTATAATTCAGAGAATAACGAGTTGGAAAAATTACAATGCCATTACTATTACCCTTGGCTTTTTCTCCGTGTTATTATTATTTCATTATTATATATCAGGCATAGACTATAATTGCATAAACCAACTGCGTGACAACGGATTTGAACACACAGCCTCAATACTCAGTACTGTACTCAGTGCTTGACAAGTATACCACTACGCCACAAAGCCGTTGATCATCTAGCCAACGGTTATCTCATTTGAATACCAGGCCCCATACACAGACCTTTCATTTCGCTTTCCGCTGAGTCCGAGTCGTCACTTATCTGCGTTGCCACCGTCTCGCCACCGTCTCCACTATCTTGCTTCCGAACTTGTTGTTCCTTGCCTCGTCATATTCCCGCCTCTTCCGCCATCATCGGATGCCCCTGCCTATACCGGTCCTGTATTGGAACTACAAAATTACAAGGTCTTTCAAATCACCACCAACTGCGATGCCGACAGCCTCAAGCGTCCCACGCGCCCTCCGTCCACCCTTCATCTCCATCGCATCACTTATGTCTTCACCCTCGGCCGATCGACTTCGTGACATCGCCCCTCTCTTTACTCGACCATCTTAGTTCGTGCTCTCTGTTTTGAGCACAGTGCACATCGTTGCTATTGCCGGCGCTAGTGTATTGCAAGGGTTTGGGAACCCGTACCCTTGTCACGGGATCCGCGGGTTTTCGCGGGTACGCAGGTTGCCGGTCCAGAAGTTGCCGCAGCAACGTGTCGACTCGGTCACATCAACACTACTGTTATGTTCAGCTCGTCGACTGCTTTGGCCCAGGGATTTTCAAGAAGCTAAGTGTTTTTTCCTTATCCTTTAAATCAACTAACTACAATGTTTTTTTCTTCTAGATTGCAAACAGCCTGAGGACCACACGGTGTGCAACCACGACGCTACGACACCGACGCGGCTTGCAAGCCGCTCCCCGCTACATTACTACGACACTGACACGGCCAGCTCCGCCGTGTCGCTACGACATCGACACGGCCTGCAACTCCCGCCACGCCGCTGCGACACCAATACGGCGGCACGCAAGCCCCGCCGCCTCTTCCAAAATGGCGGCACGCAGCCCCGCCGTGTCACTACAGCACCGGCACCTGTAACGACGCCTATCCTCGGCTCTCCAGGAAGTGAGTAGCTGCAGTGCCTCGCTGCGATTCAAGCCTACTGACGACACCTGTCCTCTGCTCTCCAGTTCGTGAGTGGCTGCGGTGCCTCGCTGCGATTCAAACCTGCTGACGACACCTGTCCTCCAGATAGTGAGTGACTGCGGTGCCTTGCTGCGACTTGGGCCTGCTGACGACGCCTGTCCTCGACTCTCCAGGGAATGAGTGGCTGCGGTGCCTCGCTGCGATCCGCCGCCTCGCTACGACACCAACACGGCGGCACGCAGCCCCGCCGTGTCGCTACGACATCGGCGCGACCTGCAAGCCCCGCCGCCTCGCTATGACGCCAACATGGTGGCACGCAAGCCCCGCCACCTCGCTACGACACCAACACGGCGGCACGCAAACCCCGCCGCCTCGCTACGACACCAACACGGCGGCACGCAGCCCCGTTGTGTCGCTACGACACCGGCGCAACCTGCAAGCCCCGCCGCCCTCGCTACAACACCAACACGGCGGCACGCAGCCCCGGCACCGCAACGCTACGGCACCGACACGGCACTGTGATGCCACGACACCGACGCAGCGCCGCGATGCCCACGACACCAACGTGGCGCTGCGACAAGGTCAACGAGGGGTTCAGACTTCAGAGAGGCATACTGGGGAGGCTTTGTAGCTTACAAGTACAGTAGTACAATGTTGTATTAAACACACACGCTAATGGGATTTGAACATGTTTGAGACTTCGAGTGCACGGGTCACAAGCCTTGTGATCCATATTTCTGACCCTTATCCAGATTGATACAATGACTTATTTTTATTATTATTGATAACCGACGAGATTTGGTGCATGATATGGTAAAATTACAACAACTTGCAAGGGTTTATAGTCGGGCCACAAGAATTATGAAGGGTTTGCAAGTGCTCACAACGCAACGCAAACGCAACCAACAAATAGAAGCGCTTACAATGCGACCATAGGATTATTTCATATTATCAGGACTTGTAGATCGACCCAAAAATTGTAAGCTATTCCGGTCTGATTACAAATGATTCTAAGATCACCATAGAGCTTACAAGCCAAGTAAATCAATTCTCAAAACGGCAAGTGCCTAAATTTTTAATTTATTTTGCTGATGCGGAGGACAACTTGGGCCGGACCCCATTGCTCCGGGTGTTGGAAGCCGAGAACAGGGCCGAGGATTACGTCGAGGAACAACATTTTAGCGCTGCACAGCTATTGATAGAGCGTGGTGCGGACGTGAATGTACGAGACAAGGATCACGAAACCCCGTTACATTACACTTGTTACCCACCGGAACTAAAGTCAGCGCGGATGCTCCTCGACCATGGGGCGAATATCAATGCGGCGGACAAATGGGGCCGGACCCCATTGCACCGAATGTTGGAAGCTAAGGACCCATCTGACGAAGATCGTTCGGCAGTTGCGCAGTTATTGGTAGTGCGCGGCGCAGACGTGAATGCACGAGACGAGGACCACGAAACCCCATTACATTTCGCAACTCACTTCCTCGAACTCGGTTTAGTGCGGATTCTCCTGGACCATGGCGCGAATGTCAACTCGGAGGACAACTTGGGCCGGACCCCATTGCACATAGTGTTGGAAGACAGGGATTACTCTGATGAACAACATTTTGGCGTTGCACAGCTATTGGTAGAGCGTGGTGCGGACGTGAATTTACCAGACTCGGACCAAGAAACTCCATTACATTCCGCGTCCTACTTTCTCGAACTCAACTGGGTGCGGATGTTCCTTGACCATGGCGCGAATGTCTACGCGGAGGATAACCGGGGCCAGACTCCATTGCACCGAGTGTTAGAGGCCGAGGACTACTTCGACAAAGACGGTTCCGCTGTTGTACAGCTATTAATAGAGCGTGGTGCAGACGTGAACATACCCAACGGCAACCACGACACTCCCTTACACATAGCGTCGCGCCTTGTGTTGTTCGAAGCGGCTTGGATTCTTCTCAAGAATGGTGCCGATCTAATGTGAAGAACAAAGAGGGCCAACTCCCACTCCAACTTCTACGGGAGACTATAAGGGAAGAAATGCAATGGTTGCCATCGGTATACTCTATCAGACTGGCCGTGGGGCGATCGCGGAGAGCAGAATGCGCAGCATTGATGGGTCTGCTCCACGGTTACTAGTATCAGGTGAGCACCAACGCATATGTTCTACCGGTGTCATGTGTAAACGTGTGCTAACAACCCTTGTAATAATGATAGAACACGATGTCACCTTCTACTCTAAAGGCTTGCAGTAGTGAGTTATTTATTGTCTTCTCGGACGGTTCTGCTCATGGCGTGTTACCTGTAGTTTGTGCCAGTATCTGGAATTACAGGGTACAATTCTCAAGGGAAGCGTGAATCCAAACATCCCAGGGACGCGCATTGGGCAACACATGCTTGCAGCTTGTCGTGTCTATTCAATTACCGTCTGTTAGACGAACCGTAAGTTAACTTGGCAGCGTGTAGTCGAGACCAGATTGAACTGTTGACGTGTTTATGCCGCTTGTAACAAAGAAAAAAGATGTTATTTACGTTGCTAATTTTCCGGCCTGAATGAACAGCCCGCCGGCGCACACGGCCGGGAGGTGCGGGTGATGTGCCCATTGGCGTCTCGATGACGCCTCCTAGCGTATGGACCTCCGATTTCTTACGAGCGCGTCTGAATACACGCTGCTGGTGAACGGGTGCAGGGGGCTCGTAAAATAGACGAGTGGGATGAGCGTGGTCCGGAGACAACGGGTGGGTGGTGGACCTCTGGTGCTAGACGGTTCACTTGGCGGCGGGGTGTATCACCAAGTTGCATGTTGGCAGATCTTACACGTCGCTTGTGGCGAAGAAATAATGGCACTACTTCCAGTTTCCCAGAGCCTGTAGCCTGCACACGGCTGAGAGGCTCAGCTAGTGGGTCGACTCCGATTCTACGAGTACGCCTGAACCCCACTTGGTGGACGGACCGCGGGTGGGGTCAGGAGTCGTCAAACAGGGTGCAGCGGGTGTGGGTGGCAGACCCTCTATCATGATGGGGCGGGGTCGCACTGTTGGCGACGAAAATAATGACACTGCCTGGCAATTTTCCAGGAGCCTGCAGCCTGCACATGGCTGAGAGGCTCAACCAGTGGGTGGGCCTCTGATTTCTATGAGCCTGAGCGGACTGAATACACGTCGCTGGTGAACGGGCGCCTCGTGCCGGGGCGAAGGGCGTAGGAAGCTCCTCAATAGACGGTGGGGTGAGTACGGTCTGAAGAACTGTGGTGGACCCTCCGGCGACGTGATTCAAAGACCAGCTTGCAACTGTTGGTGGATGTGTATTGCCAACTTGTAATGAAAAGAAAAGAAAAAGACATTTGCCTTGCCAAGTTGCCCATGCCGGGCGGCCGGGTGGCCAGGCCTCCGGTTTCTTACGAGTGCGCCTGAACCCACCCCCTTGGTGGACGGACCGCCACGCGCCAGGGCGGGGGGGTTCAGGAAGCTCATCAAGCGACAGGGCCTCATTAGACGAACGGGGTGAGCGTGGTCCGAAGAGACCGCGTGGCTGTGGTGGACCCTCTGGTGCTAGAATCATAAATTCACTTGGCGGCGGGGTGTATTCACCAGGTTGCACTGTGGGCAGATATTATATGTCGCTTGTGGCGAAGAAAACGGTGACACTCACCTTGCCAAGTTGCCCAGGAGTCTGCAGCCTGCGCACGATCGGGAGATGACCCAGGCGGTGGCCACATTGGTGTCTCGATGACGGGCCCTGGCGAGTGGGCCTCCGGTTTCTTACCAGTGCGTGTGAACCCATCTCTTTGGTGAACGGACTGCCACGAACCAGGGTGGGAGGGTTCAGGAGCGGGTGCAGGAGGCTCCTCAGGTGACAGGACCCCTTCGTCAAGGGAGGAAGAATCGCTGGCGTCCATTCTTTTAACGGTCTCCTTGGATATCCCATCTTTCGCATCTATCCAGAAGACGTTCAGAACGAAGTGAGTGGCCGGACGAAAGAGTTACACACCGCTCTTGGTTTCCCTTGATACCTGTGCGATCACCATGAGGAGCTCCCCCTCCTCCAACTTTCTAAACCTCTGTAAGGCATCCTCGATATCGTTCATTCCCGCCAGCTTCTTTAAAATCGTTTCTGTTCAAAATTGAGCGAGATCGAACTTATTGCAGGAGATAGACCCACTAGTTCGTCTTTCCTTCACCCCCTTCGTCGCGGTGGCAAAGATCAACAGAACTTCGGCCATAATCTTCACGAGCACATCCATCCTCGCTTGCGTCGGTGGGACTTCAGTATAGGTCTCGAGGTGTCGAAAGAGGCTTTCGATTCTGTCAAAGAGTTCGACAAGCACATCGCGGCTTGTCACAGTGCTCTTTGCCGCCTACTAGAGTTGAAGCTCTCGCGACCAATGCAGAGAATTGGGCAAGCAAACTCACTACTAGGAGAATACCGATTCCACAAAGTATGGTTCTGGTAGGGAGGAATGCCTGAAAGTTAACGTGAGGGAAAATAGGTGACGAACCTGGCTTGTGCGACTTACCAAGCCAGCGCCCTCGCCAAGGGTGACAGAGAGCGCATTGAGGATATTCACGGTCGGTTTGAGCCACTTGGTGAGTCGGTCGTCGCTGCTCCGAAATCGATTCAGTTCATTGGCCTTCCCTTGCAGTACGGCGAGGATAGATTCGGAAGAATTGCAGGCGTTTATCTCAGCGGCGAGCGGGTGGGCAGCCAGGTCTATGCCGGTCTTCTTCTTATAGTCTTTCAGGACCTTTTCGAATATTGGTTGAAAGTTTGGAGTGGATGAGGAGGACGCCTGGAGACTGGAGGACATTGTGCAGATTGTGAGTCTGGGGTCTGACCCGAGCGGAAACAATTTCCCGCGCGACTTTCCCACGCTCCTACTGTACATCGTCCGTTTGGACTGCGTCAGCTTAGGCCATTGCTCGCATGATCGCATCCCTGTGCGTCTTGTGATTGATCTGCACTATCTTCATATCTGCATTCTTGGCGCACACATACATCGCTGTAAATACTGCCAAAATCCGCTAATAAGATCATAAGGACCCATGCCAATTACAATGAGACAAGAGGAATCAGGGAGTCAGAGCTTGAACTGATACCCCACGCATCGTTCCAGGGGGAGATGTGCGTGGCACAGATGAGTGCAAACCACGGCGCGTGGCTGCCCATTAGTCATATACCTAGCCGTCTAGGTCTAGAACAGCGAACGAAAGGGAACGTGACTAGTAACGCGGCGGCGGGGAGAGAATCACAACGCGTGCCAAATGTTTCAATATATTTTCGATCGTGGCACAGGTTCTGGCTTGAAATTGCAATTGTTTGTACAAGATTACATCGGTTCTTACTGCGGGAGGTCAGTCGGTCGCCGTGAAACGACAATAGCGCGATGGCAGGGGGTGGGGAGAGTGTAGGGTGCACGCATGAGGGGGAGATGGTACCAGTGAGGGCGGTGAAATGGCGGGCATGCAAGGAGATGCTAGCCATGAGCGGGAGAGTGGCACTGAGAGGGCAGGAGGAAGAAGGCGAGACGGCGGGGGAAGCGGGGGTGTAGGAAGGTGGGAGATCGTGGGAGGAGCAGGGAGAGAGGAATGGGAGCGATTCAGGAGAAGGAAGTGATAGGGTGGGGAGACGGCGGGTAAGGTGAGATGACGAGAGGAAAGGCAACAGTCGCCTCGTGCGACAGCGAGGAAGGAGTGGGGAGCGTGGGTACCGCGCATACACTACGAGGAGGCGGCGCAAGGGCAAGGGAAGCGATGGCACGGGCCAAGGAGACGGCGAGGCAAAGAAAGGGTGCGCATGCCATGCAGACGGCGGGATGGGAGAGAAGATGGTGATGATGGCAAGTAGGCGGTGTGAGGGAGAGGAAGAGGGAAGTGACGAACTCTCTCATATGTGATGGCGAGGAGAGCGCGAGCCGGGAAACGTGGGAGGCGCGCAGGAAGGGTGAGGAGACGGTACCAGGGTAGGGGAGGCTGCAGTGATCGGTGAGAGCCCCAGCACGCAAAGGTGAGGAGGGGGTAGGCATATCGGATACGGCGAGGAGTCGGTGTCAGGGATAGGGAGGTGGTACTGTACTGGTGGATGCGATGGGAGCGCGAGTACGGGGGGAGAGGCAGGCAGCGGGGTGCGACACCCGCGTGATGGCGGGGGGGTGCAGAGGGCAGAGACATGTGACCGCGAGGAGGCCATAGCTTTACATCTGAGGTGGCCGAGATGGTGGTGGTGAGGTGAGGATGACTCAGGACAAGGGAGATAGCAACAGGCTGTTGGGCGGATGGTGGAGGAGCGGATGGGGAACAGCGGGGAGGGTTAGGTGGCGAAAAGCGCGGAGAAGCTGGTGACAGCGGGGGTGACCGCCGGGCCACCGTCACTGCCCCACACTCGCTGAATGAGGATGGAGACCAGAGGGACGGTCATATCAGGGAGGGCCAAATAGACTCGTGGCTCATCCGCCTGGGCAAATGGGGGAAGGTGGGGAAAGGGCAGAGGAAAGCGGGTGACGCAAGGAGGACCACGCATCACATATAGGCTCATGTGCCATGGCAACCAATCGGCCCTGAAATCCATGTTACAGTACAGTACTCCTCCAGTTGCAACTTGCCACAGCCTGAGTAAAACGAGATTTGGATACAGTATACTTTCAACTGCACTGTACCCCGTGCGGAATGTTCTTCAACTTGCCCCCCGGACGTGGTTGTCGTGGCAGCGATGCAGACTCTCAACTTCGGACGGTGTCTCAAGCAACGTTACTGTAACTTAATTCTTAAATTCAAATCACGGCGCGTCGTCTCTTTAGCTGACCCTGACCGATATCATTCCTTCTCCCTCTTTCCTCCTCGTCCCCGTCAAAACTGACAGATGTCAAATTCAAACGCGCTGTTCCACACAGCAATCGTGGACAACAACAAGCGGTTCGAGTCTGCCGCTACTGACGTGCCAGGCCCGAACGGACGGACGAAAAAGGTGTGATAAGAGGGAGAATCGCTCATCGTGTAAGGGACGACATTTGGACTGTGGAGCTTTCATTTCAGTGGCAAATGTAAATGCATTTCATTACAGTAAGGGCAGATGAGGCGGGCGACCACAATTTTGTCAAGGGCGTGGTTGGCCAGGTCTGTAGAACCCGTACTCACGCCCCGGGACTGATGAATGTGCTAAATATGCCTGTATCGTCGATAGAAACGGAGAAACGGTACGAAAGGGTAGGCGTCCTCATGAACGATTGAGACCAAAGCTTTCACTCGCCTTGGTGCACCTATGAAAACGACATTCTGCCCTCCCGGCCGTCCGGGCCCATGATAACTCTCTTGCACTTCACTGGTCGCGTGTCGCAATGATGGCTGATCGGCGCATCGGGCGATGCGGCGCCCGACGTGCCCCTCGAGGAGACTGCGTCTTTCTTCTCACCAGTGTCCGATGGGCCTCTGTAGACGCATGTACCAATGTTGGTATTGGCGGAGTAAGGGACGAAGGAACCCGACATCATACGGGGTAAGTGAAGACCACGTGGGAGCCGAGCGCTGCGTAGATGTGTGTGGGAGGTAAGCAGATCGTCATCTAAATGACCTGTCCCACACAGGAGGTGGGGACGAGCTGAGCGGATAGTATAAAGTATTCCTAGTCACAGAGGCGAACTGACCGCCACGCCCGTTGCCAGATGGGGGCGCTGCGTCATGCGCATCGGTTTTGGGAAGGGCGAGGAGAACGAGAAGTGGGGTGGTCTATGGCGATGTGAGTGTAGGGACAGGGAGACAGACGCGTGTCACGGTATTAGTGAAGGCTATCAGGCCTATATCAGGGACTCAAGCTCAAGTACTCAACCCTTTCACAGCAGCTTGCCATCATCACAAATTTATTCTTTGTCCTGGAAGTTGCCAAGGGAAAAAATAATGCTGGCGATCTAATTTGGTAGCCGTCGAATAATCGGAGTCTGCTTCGCAGATCGCAGATCGACGGGCTTGTTTCGAGCGCGACTGTCAGCGGGGGGGACATTGAGGCCGGATACCTAGGTAGCCATTGCGTGGCCACGTACTGGTGAATTCATCACTTTCGCAGTAAACGGGTCCGAGTCGCGGCGCGGACAATGCCATGATGACATCCAAGTCATGCCGGTAGCGCGTCTATCTTCGGCGTTTATTTCATTACATAATACATAGCCTACAGGCGCGCTCGTTCGGAAACCAGTTCCTTCGTCTCACACTACAATACTGTATCCGTACGCTTGTCTAGCTCTTCGTAACCAACACAATGTCGTCTGGTTTCCAGGCATCTTCCTCATTTACTCCAAACTTTCAACCGATATTCGAAAAGGCTCTAGAAGAGTATAAGAAGATGACTGGCAATGACCTCACTACACACCCGCTTGCTGCTGAGATAAACGGCTGCAATTCTCCTGAAGCTATCCTCAGGGTACTTGAAGGGAAAGCCAATGAGCTGAATCAGTCTCGGAACAGCGATGAGCGACTCACCAAGTGGCTCAACCCAACCGTGAATATCCTCAACGCGCTCTCTGCTACCTTGGGCGATAGTGCTGGCTCGGTAGGTCGCAGGAATCAGGCTCGTTACTTGTCTTTTCCCTCACGTTAACTTTCAGGTATTCCCCCCTACCAAAATCATCTTTTCCGGGATCTGTATTCTCCTCGTAGTAAGTTTGCTTGCGCTATTCTCCGCATCGGTATAACTTCATCTCTTGCAGGCGGCAAAGAGCACTGTGATGAACCGCGATGTGCTAGCCAAACTCTTCGGTAGAATCGAAAGCTTCTTTGAACGCCTCAAGATCTATACCAATGTCCCACCAAGTCCTGCGGTGACGGATGAACTCGCAAAAATCATGGCCGAAGTTCTGTCAATCCTCGCTACTGCGACCAGGGGAATAAAGGAGAAACGAATAGGTGGGTGCATCTTCTGCGATAAGTTACTCTTCGCTTACTGTAGTCATGTCCGTCGTTCTGACTAGAAATATTCCTTAAGAAGGTAGCGGGAATGAACGGTCTCGAGGATGCCTTACAAAGGCTTGGTGAATTGGAACAGCGGGAGCTTCTAACGGGGATCGCACAAGTGTCAAGTGATGCCAATGTTCTCAAGGATGGTTCGTAACTATTCCACTGGGCACACGATTCGTCTTGAATATCTTCTGGTTAGACGTGAAGGAAACAAAAGCTGACGCGAAGGAAGTAAAAGCTGATGCGAAAGAAACAAAGGGGATGGTTAAGGAGATTGCGGACAAAATGGACGCTCGTGATTGTTCGTACCCTCTTGACCTCGCCGCGGTACTTTGTAGGAGCTCACACACGGTCATAGTGGAGGAGGTACTACAGAAGCTCAAAGGGTGGCTATCTCCGCCTGACCCGTCGACGAATTACAACATCGGGTTACGTGACCTTCATGAGGCTACAGCTACCTGGTTTTTAGAAGGCCATATCCTTCAGGAATGGCACTCGACCAGTTCCCTGTTATGGATCCATGGCAAACGTACGCTCGTGGAAACTTGTCGTTTACTTGCCCCTGACGGCTCTCGTTCATAGCTGGTTCAGGGAAGAGCATCCTCTGGTTCGCCATTTAGCTAATCTCTCCTTACACGGCAGCTTAGCGTTCTTGACCAGCTCTGCGATTATCCAGCGTATCTTATCATTGCGACATGGCGGAAGAGCGTCTGTGGCATATTTTTACTTTGATTTTAGAGATGACAACAAGAAGCATCGCCATGATCTCCTGCCTTCGTTGCTCTTCCAGTTCGCTACCCACTCAATTCCTTGTTGCGACATAATGTCCCGTGTTTATTCAACACACGGGAAAGGCACACAGCAACCCAGCGATGATGTCTTGATCACGTGTCTTGTGGATATGCTCTCAGCTGCGACCCAACGCCCAATTTACATCATCTTGGATGCCCTTGATGAATGTCCCAATACCTCTGGCGTGCGGTCTCCCCGAGACCGGGTTCTCAGTCTTATAAATGGCCTTCTTGATCTCGGCCTCTCGAATCTACACATTTGCGTCACGAGTCGGCCGGAGGTCGACATCCGCATCTGTCTTGAGCCTTTGACGTCTCTCCGTGTCTCACTTCACGACCAAACTGGACACAAGAATGATATCACTAAATATATCAGGTCTGAGGTCGATGTCGTTGCCAATCAGAAACGATGGCGGGAGGATGACAAACGACTGGTGACCGAGATGCTCTCTGAGAAAGCTGATGGGATGTAAGGTGTTTTTGTATTCTCCCCGACGCTTCTGCTTACTTGCCTACCATACAGGTTCCGATGGGTTTACTGTCAGCTGGAGATGCTGAGGCTTTGTCTCCGATCGAGAATTCGGCAGTTTATAAACGAACTACCCGACAGCTTGGACGAAACCTACGAGCGGGTCCTCAAGGAGATTCATAAAACGAACCAAGATTATGCCCAGCGCTTACTCCAATGCTTGACTGTGGCTGTTCGGCCCCTTCGTGTTGACGAGCTTGCGGCGATCCTTACTTTCGCCGTTGATGCGATTGAGGGAGAAGTGCCGACGTTAGATGCAGATTTGTGGTCGGAGGATCAAGAACAAGAGTTGCTCTCCGCATGTCCAAGCTTGATTACCATCGTTGGCAGACGCGAATCACGAGTGGTCCAATTTTCGCATTTTTCGGTGAAAGAATTCCTTACGTCGGATCGTCTTGCTGTCTCAAGTGATGATATCTCACGTTATCACGTCCTTCCCGAAGCCGCGCACACAACCCTTGCTCAAGGATCCCTTGACGTTCTACTCTGTTTGGACGATGGCGTCGACATACGAAGAGCCTGGAGCTACGACCTGACCGACGACTCAAGTGACGACTCGAGTGACTACTTGACCGACGACTTGACCGACATACAGACCATTCCTCTGGCTAGATATGCTGCTCGATACTGGTTCTTACACGCGCGGGTCGGGAGCGTATCGTCACACATGCTGGGTAGAATGAAGACACTCTTTGACTCCGACAAGCCACACTTCGCAGCGTGGGTCCAAATATGCGATATAGATCGGTCATGGCCCTGGCTACGAAATACCACTGGGAAGCCCTTATATTATTCCGCCCTTTGTGGACTTTGTGACCTGGTTGAGCACCTTGCCAAGAAACACCCGCAGCACGTGAACGATTTTGGCGGCACCCAAAGCTATCCGCTGCTCGCAGCACTCCACGGAGGACATATCCAGGCCGCAGAACTCCTATTTCGGCACGGCGCGGATGTTAACGGTCAAACTGACGGTCGAGAAACGGGTGGACAGACCCCATTGCACACAACAATTGGACGGAACAGCGATTTCGCGGTGGGCGCGGTGCGGTTTCTACTTGGTCATGGCGCAGATGTAAATGCCCGGCAGGCAGACCTCTCGACTCCACTACATCTGGCGGTGGGTGATGTGAGTCTCAAGGTATAGTGATGCTGATTCTCAGAACTTTGGTAGACTGCATTTGTCAACACCAGGAACGGAGGTGATTGTCTCAATAATCGAGTCAATATTGTTCAACTATTACTGGAGTATGGCGCAGACGTGGATGCACGAAACAAGGACAACGATACCCCGTTGCATAAGGCATCCAATCTCGAGTTTGCGCGAATGCTCCTCAACCACGGCGCAAATATCAACGCAAAGGGCAAGTCGGGCCTGACCCCATTGCACCAATTGCTCTGTAAACCTCATCCTACCTCTGATGAATATGCTTGGCCCCTTGCACAACTATTTGTAGAGCACGGTGCCGACGTGAATGAACGATACCACGACCACCAAAGCCTTTTACATTGGGCGTCTGAATTTCCAGTACCCAAGTCGATGCGGATGCTCCTCGACCTTGGCGCGAATGTAAACGTGGTGGACGACCGGGGCCGGACCCCATTGCACCTATTGCTTTGGGAGGCCAGGGAATACTCTGAAGAGGGTCATACCAGCGCTGCACAGCTATTAGTAGAGCGTGGTGCGGACGTAAATGCACGATACGAGGACCGCGACACCCCATTACATGTGGCATGTAGCTCTTTGGACCTCAAGTTGGTGCGGACACTCCTCGATCATGGCGCGAATGTCAACGCGGAGGACAACTGGGGCCGGACCCCATTGCACCGAGTGCCGGAAGACGAGTATTACTCTGACGACGATTTCTTCGGCGTCGTACAGCTATTATTGGAGCGTGGCGCTGATGTAAACACACCAGACAACATCCACGAAACCCCCTTACACCTAGCATCGCGCCTTATGTCCCTCGGAGTAGCTTGGATTCTTCTCGAGCACGGTGCAGATCCAAATGTGGAGAACAAAGAGGGCAAGATCCCAGTCCAGCTTGTACGGGAAAGATTAAGGGAAGAAATGAAACGACCGCAACCAGAGTACTTCGTCGGGCGATCGCGGCGAGCGCAAGGCGTAGCATTGATGGGCCTACTATATGGTTACTAGTATCAGGTCGGCACCAATATCACCTTCTACTCAAAATGATTTGTAGCAGCGCGTTATTAACCCGTAGTACGCGATGTCGCCTTCAAGTTCCGTCTTCTAGGACCGCTCTACTCATAGAAAATTTTAGCGTTAGCATGTACTTACTATTCTCAATGCAAGCTTCAGCGACGTGAGCCCGAACATCCTTGTGGGACGCGCGCACATTTTGCACACATCGCTGCAACCCGCGACGTCCATTCGGTTGCCATACCACTTAGTCACTGTTCCATCGGGTGTTTTGTCTTACCCGTGGCCCGGATCAATTTTCTTGACATTTTACTCTAATGTACGCCGTAGTTTGCGTACCAAAATTTTAACAGAGAATTTTTCAACCTCCGGGGAAAACCGGCACGGAGGCCCAAATATGATGTCTCATTCTATTAACCGGCGAGTATATTACAAGGTAGTAGGGAAGTGTGGATGGCGAAAATTTAGGTAGACATGCAAGCCATGTAGAAAGAAAGGCGGATGCGTGAAGTGCTCCTCGATTGAAAATGTGGAGTTTTGTGTCCGGGGCGAGGCCGCGACAGTGGGGGTGGGACCCTCCCGGAGCGAGTTGCAATTGATGAACTACAGTAAGGACCTCATAGGCCTCAACATCAATCCCTTGGCGTTTATTTAACGGGTGCGGCGGGCGGGCAAAAGAAAAGAATTACGGATCTTTGAAGAAATGGGCGGACAGGTCCCTGTCCACTCGCTCAAAGACTTCTAAGCCTCCATTCATTAACGCGCACTAACTTGACACCTTTTTCCGTTGTATTAGACCTACATGTTAATGTACTTATTTAAATCGGTGAACACGATCCGGTTTTTCTCGACAAGCACGGCGTGCGTCAGCTTAGTCGCTCCTTGCATCCTGCTCGTCTCATGGCTGGTCCTGCTACCTAATATATCCCGCATATTCCTCGCTTAGAGTCGCTTGGAAACCTACACCTTTGCGAGAAATGCCGTCCACCAATAGGATTATTAACATGAAATAGGGGACCATCCAAAGTTTCGACTACAGTGAGGCAAAAATAATGAGGCGGTCGAGAGCTTGCGTCTATATCCACAGGTAGACCCAAAAGGATGTGCGCGAGCGATCGGTCGAGCGCCATTTGTATACCCTACCTCCCGGGACCATGAAAGAAAGAAAGGAAACGGGAATGGGGAGGGGGAGGGGGAGGAGAGAGACCACGACGCACGTCGGGTGTATGCACTAACTTTGGCGACGAATTGTTTCCCGCGCTCATCGTTGGACGGGAGCCCTACGTCTGGCACGTCGGTTTGACAGGTGAGGAGGACAAGAGAGCAACTGGTGAGGGAGAGCAAGCGGCCTTTACAACAGACATGAGCAAAACAAACTCACATCGACTAAGGGCGTATCATGACGTGGTCACCAGTATATTTTAAGTACAGCGCAAGCTATTGCTTTAAAGAGCGCAGTGAGAACTGAAGAGCAAATTTGTTCCTACTGTAGGAGGCTGGCCATTCGCCATGGAACCTCGAGGAATGGGTTGTCCTGATGTCAACCGAGCGTGAGCAACAGACCGAGGGCAGACTAAGGGCCAGAATGAGGACTAGGCAACCATGATGAAGTTGACGTTAAAGTCCTCCACATTACAGACGCAAGCCGAGGGTATAGGAGAGGAACGTAGGGTGGTGATCGCGACGGCCGCGACAGTAAGGGGGTGGCGTGCGGTGCGCGTACCGAGCATGCACTGGCAGGACGGGGAAAGGGTACCGGAGCAGGGGAGATGGTGACGAAGGAAGGTAGAAGGCGGGATGAGAGCGGGATGAGTAGGTAAAGAGTGAATAGGGTGAGGAGACAAGAGTGCGGGTAAGGAGACGGTAGGAATTGTAACCGGAGCGTTGGCAGAAGGTTGGCAGAATTCGGCAGAAGCCAGGCAGGGTGAGGAGGAAGGCGCCGAGAGGGCGATCGGGGCGGCAAGAGGACGCCGAGAGCTGTGAGATTGCGGGAAGGAAAAGAAAAAGTGTAAGGGTAGGGGACGGGAGACAGCAGTGTCGAGGCAGAGGGAGACAATTCGAAAGAGGGGAGCGATTGTGAAGGCAGTGAGAGCGGAGGGTAGTGAAACGACGGACGGGGCGAGGAGATGCCAGCAAGAAGAAGGACGAAGGCGGCAGTTGCCCTCATATGCGATGGCAAGGAGTGAGAGGGAGGGGCACTGAGAGGACAGGCGGGCGGGAGGAAGAAGAAAAGGGGCTCAAGGGTAGCGAGAGGGCAAGGAGGGGAGATGTTAACGGTCGATCCTCACACGACAGCGAGGGGTGGGCAGCGTGGGCATCACACAAGTAGTGTGAAGGCGGGAGGTGCGGGCGAGAGAGACGGTGGGGAAGGAAACGGCGGACAGAGGTCCAGGGTCGTCTGTCACTTTGGCTGCCATGGCAACGAACCGGCCCTGAAATTCCTGGAGCGTCGAGCGATACTGTACTGTACCTAGGTTGCCACAATCGCTTTTGCAGTAAACAAGTCGCCACTGGCACGCCGACTCGGACTTCAAGTTGACTGTCAGTCACGGCGACATGCTTGATGTCATCTGGCGGAGTCCAAAGTCATGTGTCTTGCGCGTCTATCATCATTGAAGGGCGTTGATTCGTTCCACGGGCATACTAGTGTGGTCGTACCTATGCAAAAATCGACATTTTATTTTCTGTAGCTTCAACAACACATCGTAGCTACTTCATATTGTACATACCAATAGAAGAATGGATATACTGTTCAATAGTGATTTTTGCTTATTTTCTTTTTTGGCTCCTAGGGAGCACGACCGACTTCAACCCCCGATGCAAATTTGATCACGCACTGGCCCCCCAAGGTGAGATTACCTTCTACAACTCTATCGCATGTATGATATCACCCCAAATTTATCATGGGTGTTTTCATTTGTCTATTCTAACACTCTATTCCAACAGATCTGCGTGGCATTTAGCAAGATCGTTGGGATCTGGTGGTCTTGGCCTTTACTTTTTACGACTCCCCTCTCTTCCTTGTCGCACTGTAGTCGAAATTCTCAATATATTTTTATTTTTTGTTATGATCTCATATCTACAGATCCTACTGTACCTACTGTATTCTTTTTGGGCAGAAAGAACCACGGGAAGAGGGTGATCTGAGGCCATTTTAAAAATTTGCATCCTCGTGACCATTTGCATCCACCTGACACCACTAGTACACGAGGCCGTCTCACACTACCCATACGCTTGTACTGTATAGATCTTCGCAATCAACACAATGTCGTCCGATCCTCATGCATCTTCCTCATCTACTCCAAACTTTCAACCCATATTCGAAAAGGCCCTAGAAGAGTATAAGAAGAAGACCGGCGAAGACTTCACTACCCACCCACTTGCTGCTCAGATAAACGGCTGCCATTCTCCCGAAGCTATCCTCACCGTACTTGAGGGGAAAGCTAATGAATTGAATCAATCTCGGAGCACCGATGACCGACTGACCAAGTGGCTCAACCCAACCGTGAATATCCTCAACGCACTCTCTGCCACGCTTGGCGATACCGCTGGTTTGGTAAGTCACATCAGCCAGGCTCGTTACCTGTGTTTTCCCTTATGTTAGCTTTCAGGTATTCCCCCCTGCCAAAATCATCTTTTCCGGAATCGGTATTCTCCTTGTAGTGAGTATGCTTGCTCTACTATTCCCCGCATCGGTAGAACTTCATCTCTGGCAGGCGGCAAGGACTACTGTGGCGAACCGCGATGTACTGGTCAAACTCTTCGGTAGAATCGAAAGCTTCTTTGAACGCCTCAAGATCTACACCAATGTCCCACCAAGTCCCGCGGTAACGGATGAACTCGCAAAGATTATGGCCGAAGTTCTATCGATCCTTGCTACTGCGACCAGTGAGATAAAGGAGAGACGAATAAGTGGGTTCGCCTTCTGCGATAAGTTGCTCTTCGCTTTAAGTTTCGACTAGAAATATTCCTTAAGAAGGTGGCGGGAATGAACGGTGTCGAGGATGCCTTGCAGAGGTTTGGTGAGTTGGAACAGCGGGAGCTTCTAACGGGCATCGCACAAGTGTCAAGTGATAGCAATGGTCTCAGGGATGGTGTGTGGATCTTTCACTGGCGACTCATTCATTTTTAACATCTTCTGGTTAGACGCGAGGGAAACAAAAGCTGACGCGAAGGATACAAAAGCTGGCGCGAAAGAAACGAAAGCAATGGTTAAAGAGATCGCGGACAAAATGGACGCTCGTGATTGTTCGTACCCTCTTGACCTCGTCGCGATATGTTGTAGGAGCTCACACACGGTCATAGTGGAGGAGGTACTACAGAAGCTCAAAGGGTGGCTATCTCCGCCTGACCCGTCGACGAATTACTATATCGGGTTACGTGACCTTCACGAGGCAACAGCTACCTGGTTTTTAGAAGGCCGTATCTTTCGGGAATGGCATTCCACCGGTTCCTTGTTATGGATCCATGGCAAACGTACGCTCGTAGAATCCTGTCGTTTATTTGTCCCTAATGGCTCCGATTCATAGCTGGTTCAGGGAAGAGCATCCTCTGGTTCGCCATTTATCTAATCTCTCCTTACACAGCAACTTAATGTTCTTGTCCAGCTCTGCGATTATCCAGCGTATCTTATCGCTGCGACATGGCGGAAGAGCTTCTGTGGCGTACTTCTACTTTGATTTTAGAGATGACGACAAGAAGCATCGCCACAATCTCCTGCCTTCCTTGCTCATCCAGTTTTCTGCACACTCGATTCCTTGTTGCGACATAATGTCCCGTGTTTATTCGGCACGCGGGAAAGGCACACAACAACCCAACGATGATGTCCTGATCGGTTGTCTGATGGATTTCCTCTCGGCGACGGCCCAACCAATTTACATCATCGTGGACGCCCTTGATGAATGTCCAAATACCTCTGGCGTGCGATCTCCCCGAGAACGCGTTCTCAGCCTTATAAAGCGCCTCGTTGATCTCCGCCTCCAGAATCTACACATATGTGTCACGAGTCGGCCGGAGATCGACATCCGCATCCGTCTTGAGCCTTTGACGTCTCGCCGCGTCTCCCTTCACGACCAAACTGGTCACAGGGAAGATATCACTAAATATATCAGGTCTGAGGTCGAGGTTCTTGCTAATGACAAACGATGGCGCGAGGACGACAAGCAACTGGTCATCGAGACACTCTCCGAGAAAGCTGATGGCATGTAAGGTGTCGCTGTTCTCTCCCGAAGATTCCTCTCACTGTAGTCGTACAGGTTCCGATGGGTGTCCTGTCAACTGGAGATGCTGAGGCTTTGCCTCCGATCGAGGGTTTGGCACTTTGTAAACGAACTACCCGACAGCTTGGACGAGACCTACGAGCGCGTCCTGGAAGAGATTCATAAAACAAACCAAGCTCATGTCCAGCGCTTACTCCAATGCCTGGTTGTGGCTGTTCGGCCCCTTCGTGTTGACGAGCTTACGAATCTTCTCACTTTCGACCCTGATGCGATTGAGGGAGGAATTCCGACGGTGGATGCAGATTGGGGGTCGGAAGATCAAGAACAAGAGTTGCTCTCCGCGTGTCCGAGTTTGATTACCATCGTCGACAGCAGCGACGGTTCGCGAGTGGTCCAATTTTCTCATTTTTCGGTCAAGGAATTCCTCATATCTGATCGTCTTGCTACCTCGAAAGAAGATATCTCGCGTTATCACGTTCTCCCCGACGCTGCGCACACAACCCTTGCCCGCGCATCCCTCGGAGTTTTACTCCATTCGGTTTGTGGCCACCGCCTCGACATAAGGAACAGGCGTCATCTATCTGAGTATGCTGCCGAATCCTGGGCTTTCCACGCGCACGCCGGGAACCTATCGTCGCGCGTTATGCATCTGATGAAGACATTCTTCGACTCGGACCAGCGTTTTGCAGCGTGGGTCCAGATGTGTGAGCCGTTCCCGAGAATCGATTACAAGGCGCTGTACCCCGCCCCGAAACCCTTATACTATTCCGCGTTTTTTGGATTTCACGACCTCGTTGAGCACCTCCTCAAGAAACACTCACAGCACGTAAACGCTAAACAGTTTGGTGGCATACACGACCGTTACGTATATCCGCTGGTCGCAGCACTATACGGAGGACACACCCGGGTCGCAGAACTCCTATTTCAGCACGGCGCGAACGTTGACGTCGGAAAAAAGGAAGGACGGACTCCGTTGCACATGGCAATTGAATGGCCCAACAATTTGGCAGTCGGCGCGGCGCAGTTTCTTCTTGAACATGGTGCGGATGTTAATTTCCGGAACTCTCGCGGAGAGACTCCATTGCACCTGGTGGGGAATCCCATATATTCAAGGAGCGAAGACAGTCGTGCCGATCTCGCTCAACTGTTGCTGAGGCACGGCGCGGAAGTGAATTCAAGAGACCACTCTGACTTAACGCCCTTACATAATGCCTCGGACACGCTAGATCTCGAGATGGCACGGGTGCTCCTCGACAATGGCGCAGATGTCAACGCAGTGACCACTGAGGGCGAGCACCCGTTCCACCGAGTGTTTCGATTCAGGCATTCCTCAAAGACTCGCGTTGGCATTGCACGGCTATTAGTGGAGCGTGGCGCAGACGTGAACATACTAGACAACGACCACGACCTTACTCCGTTACATGTGGCATCCTGCAACCTGGACGTCGAGTTGATGCGGTTTCTCCTTGACCACGGCACAAATGTCAACGCGAAGGACCATTGTGGTCAGACCGCATTATACGAAGTAATTGACACTATTAAGGATACATTCAAACAACCCAAAGATCGTTTCGGCGCTGCACAGCTTTTAGTAGAACGTGGTGCGGACGTAAATGCACGAGACAAGCGCCAAGAAACCCCATTACATTTGGCGTCTTTCCTTCTGGAACCCAAGTTGGTGCGGATGCTGCTCGACCGTGGGGCAGATGTTCACGCAATAAGCGTCTGGGGACGCACCCCGATCGACGAACTGTTCGAACCTCGGGTCAAGGATTACCGCCACCAAGATTTTCTCGATATTGCACAACTGTTAATCGAGCGCGGCGCGGACACACGACGCCGTCGGCACACCTTGTTATACTTGGCGTCTTGCTCTCTCGACCTCAAGTTGGTGCGGGTGCTCCTTGACCATGGTGCGAATGTCGATGTGAGGGACAGACAAGGCCGGACCCCGTTGCACCGAGTGTTGGGAGGTGAGGATTACAGAGACAAAGATGGTTTCGGCATTGCACAGCTATTAATGGAGCGTGGTGCGGACGTGAACAAGCCAGACGAGGACCACGAAACCCCCTTACACATAGCATCGCGCCTTGTGTTGCTCGAAGTCACTTGGTTACTTATCAGTCATGGCGCAGATCTAAGTGCGGCAAACAAAGAAGGAAAGGTCCCGTTCCAGGTCGCACGGGAGAGTATAAAGGAAGAAATGAAAAAATGGCCATCAGACAACTCTATCGGACGATCACGGCGGGCAAAATGCGTAGCATTGATGGGCCTTCTCTACGGATACTAGTGTCCAGTCCGTACCAGTGTAAATCTTTTGTAATGTGCAAACCCTTATGATCACGGATCACGATAAAACACTGGCACAACTCCACAGGGAGATTTCAGCAGTTAGTGGGTTATTGTCTCCTCGGACCGCTCGACTTGTGACTGCATGACCTGTGGTTTGTGCTGAATTTTAAAATTCGTATATCTCTGAGGACCGCTTTCTGGCTCTCCGGGGATGGGTCCGTGCAACGCCGGGGAAAACCGGGATCCGGCGCGGAGGCACGGAGGGATAAAAAGCGGGTGGGACCCTCCCGGAGCGAGTTGATGAACTACAGTAAGGACCTCATAGGTCTCATCATCCCTTGGCGTTTATTTAACGGCGGCGGGCGGGCGAAAGAAAATAATTACAGTTCTTTGAAGGAATGGGCGGCAAAGACTACTGTATGCTCTAAGCCCCCATTCATTAACGCGCACTAACTTGACTCTTCGTTCTGTTGTATTAGACCTACATGTACTTATGTACATTGGTGTATAATATCCTGTTTTTCTCGACAAGTATGGCGTGCGTCAGCTGAGGTCGCTCCTTGCATCCTGCCCGTCTCGTGGCTGGTCCTGCTACCTAATATATCCCACATATTCCTCGCTTGGAAACCTACACCTTTGCGAGAAATGCCATCCACCAATAGGATTATTAACATGAAATCGGGGACCATCCAAAGTTTGGACTACAGTGAGGCAAAAATAATGAGGCGGTCGAGAGCTTGCGTCTATACCCACAGGTAGACCCGAAAGGATGTGCGCGAGCGATCGGTCGAGCGTCATTTGTATACCCTACCTCCCGGGACTATGAAAGAAAGTAAGGAAACGGGAATGGGGAGGCGGAGGCGGAGGAGAGAGACCACGAGGCACGTTGGGTGTATGCGCTAACTTTGGCGACGAATTGTTCCCCGCGCTCGTCGTTGGACGGGAGCCCTACGTCTGGCACGTCGGTTTGACAGGTGAGGAGGACAAGAGGGCAACTGGTGAGGGAGAGCAAGCGGCCGTTACAACAGACATGAGCAAAAAAAAACCCACATCGACTAAGGGCGTATCATGACGTGGTCCCCAGTATATTTCGAGTGCAGCACAAGCTATTGCTTTAGAGAGCGCAGTGAGCACGGAAGAGCAAATTTGTTCCTACTGTAGGAGGCTGGCCATTCGCCATGGAACCTCGAGGAATGGGTTGTCCTGATGTCAACCGAGCGTGAGCAACAGACCGAGGGCAGACTAAGGGCCAGAATGAGGACTAGGCAACCATGATGAAGTTGACGTTAAAGTCCTCCACATTACAGACGCAAGTCGAGGGTATAGGAGAGGAACGTAGGGTGGTGATCGCGACGGCCGCAACAGTAAGGGGGTGGCGTGCGGTGCGCGTAGCGGGCATGCACTGGCAGGACGGGGAAAGGGTACCGGAGCAGGGGAGATGGTGACGAAGGAAGGTAGAAGGCGGGATGAGAGCGGGATGAGTAGGTAAAGAGTGAATAGGGTGAGGAGACAAGAGTGCGGGTAAGGAGACGGTAGGAATTGTAACCGGAGCGTTGGCAGAAGGTTGGCAGAATTCGGCAGAAGCCAGGCAGGGTGAGGAGGAAGGCGCCGAGAGGGCGATCGGGGCGGCAAGAGGACGCCGAGAGCTGTGAGATTGCGGGAAGGAAAAGAAAAAGTGTAAGGGTAGGGGACGGGAGACAGCAGTGTCGAGGCAGAGGGAGACAATTCGGAAGAGGGGAGCGATTGTGATTCATTTGTGAAGGCAGTGAGAGCGGAGGGTAGTGAAACGACGGACGGGGCGAGGAGATGCCAGCAAGAAGGACGAAGGGGACAGTTGCCCTCATATGCGATGGCAAGGAGTGAGAGGGAGGGGCACTGAGAGGACAGGCGGGCGGGAGGAAGAGGAAAAGGGGGCTCAAGGGTAGCGAGGGCAAGGAGGGGAGATGGTGAGAGAGGTAACGGTCGATCCTCACACGACAGCGAGGGGTGGGCAGCGTGGGCATCACACAAGTAAGTTAGTATGAGGGCGGGAGGTGCGGGCGAGAGAGACGGTGGGGAAGGAAACGGCGGACGACGTCGGTAGAGGTCCACGAGTGAGTTGGTCCAGGGTCACCGTCTCTCACTTTGGCTGCCATGGCAACGAACCGGCCTGAAATTCCTGGAGCGTCGAGCGGTACGCGCCATACGCTTTAGATTACGCAGCGGCCATTCATTTGAGATTTGGATACACTTTGTTCAATTGCATCGTACCCCGTGCAGAGCATTCTTCAACTTAACTCTCGGACGTGGACGTCGTGGCGTGGCAACGATTCAGCAACTCAAATTTACTCAAATTCAAATCCCGTCGAGAGCGAACCGACCGATACCTCGTTCTTTCTCCATCTTTCCTCCTTGTCCCCATTCTGTCGCAATACAAACAGATGTCAAAACCAAACGCGCTGTGCTGTACCACACAGCAATCGTGGACAACAACAATGGGTTCAAGTTCGAGTTTGCTGTCCCTGGTGTTGGAGAAGAGTCGTGGCAAAAATGCTGAACGTGTCGCCGTCGCATATGACTGTACTGGCGGTCCTTGTCTTGTTGGGGCGGACCAGAAATGCGCCGGAGTAACGTAGAATAGGAGCGGGACACGGAACCGCTTGACATGGACGCGGCGTTGGCGGCGGTGAAGGCCAAGCCCGGATGGACGAGTCATGTGTCTTGCGCGTCTATCATCATTGAAGGGCGTTGATTCGTTCCACTGGCATGCACGAGGCCGTCTCACGCTACCCATACGCTTGTATAGATCTTCGCAATCAACACAATGTCGTCCGATCCCCAGCCATCTTCCTCATCTACTCCAAACTTTCAACCCATATTCGAAAAGGCCCTAGAAGAGTATAAGAAGAAGACCGGCAAAGACCTCACTACCCACCCACTCGCTGCTCAGATAAACGGCTGCCATTCTCCCGAAGCTATCCTCACCGTACTTGAGGGGAAAGCTAATGAACTGAATCAATCTCGGAGGAGCGATGAGCGATTGACCAAGTGGCTCAACCCAACCGTGAATATCCTCAACGCAGTCTCTGCCATCCTTGGCGATAGCGCTGGTTCGGTAAGTTACAGCAGCCAGGCTCGTTACCTGTGGTTTCCCTTATGTTAGCCTTCAGGTATTCCCCCCTGCCAAAATCATCTGTTCTGGAATCGGTATTCTCCTCGTAGTGAGTTTGCTTGCTCTACTATTCCCGGCATCGGTAGAAATTCATCTCTGGCAGGCGGCAAGGAGCACTGTGGCGAACCGCGATGTGCTGGTCAAACTCTTCGGTAGAATCGAAAGCTTCTTTGAACGCCTCAAGATCTATACCAATGTCCCACCAAGTTCTGCGGTGACGGATGAACTCGCAAAGATTATGGCTGAAGTTCTGTCGATCCTTGCTACTGCGACCAGTGGGATAAAGGAGAGACGAATAAGTGAGATCACCTTCTGCGATAAGTTGCTCTTCGCTTACTTTAAGTTTGGACTAGAAATATTCCTTAAGAAGGTGGCGGGAATGAACGGTCTTGAGGATGCTTTGCAGAGGTTTGGTGAATTGGAACAGCGGGAGCTTCTAACGGGGATCGCACAAGTGTCAAGTGATACCAATGTTCTCAAGGACGGTGTGTGGCTCTTTCGCTGGCAACTCATTCAGTTTGAACGTCCGCTGGTTAGACGCGAGGGACATAAAAGCTGACGCGAAGGAAATAAAAGCTGACGCGAAAGAAACGAAAGCAATGGTTAAAGAGATCGCGGACAAAATGGACGCTCGTGATTGTTCGTACCCTCTTGACCTCGGCGCGATATGCTGTAGGAGCTCACATACAGCCATAGTGGAGGAGGTACTACAGAAGCTCAAAGGGTGGCTATCTCCACCTGACCCGTCGACGAATTACAACATCGGGTTACGTGACCTTCATGAGGCAACGGCTACCTGGTTTTTAGAAGGCCATATCTTTCAGGAATGGCACTCGACCGGTTCCCTGTTATGGATCCATGGCAAACGTACGCTCGTGGAAACTTGTCGTTTACTTCTCCCTGACGGCTCCGATTCATAGCTGGTTCGGGGAAGAGCATCCTCTGGTTCGCCATTTATCTAATCTCTCCTTACACAGCAGCTAATGTTCTTGACCAGCTCTGCGATTATCCAGCATATCTTATCACTGAGTCATGGCGGAAGAGCCTCTGTAGCGTATTTCTACTTTGATTTTAGAGACGACAACAAGAAGCATCGCCACAATCTCCTGCCTTCCTTGCTCGTCCAGTTCGCTGCACACTCGATTCCTTGTTGCGACATAATGTCCCGTGTTTATTCGGCACACGGGAAAGGCACACAGCAACCCAGCGATGATGTTTTGATCAATTGTCTTACGGACATGCTCTCAACTACGACACAACACCCAATTTACATCGTCTTGGACGCCATTGATGAATGTCCCAATACCTCTGGCGTGCGATCTCCCCGAGAACGCGTTCTCAGCTTTATAAAACGCCTTATTGATCTCCGCCTCCGGAATCTACACGTATGCGTCACGAGCCGGCCGGAGGTCGACATCCGCATCCGTCTTGAGCCTTTGACGTCTCGCCGCGTCTCCCTTCACGACCAAACTGGTCACAGGGAAGATATCACGAAATATATCAGGTCCGAGGTCGATGTTCTTGCCAATGACAATCGATGGCGTGAGGACGACAAGCAACTGGTCATCGAGACACTCTCCGAGAAAGCTGACGGCATGTAAGGTTTCGCTGTTCTCTCCCCGAAGCTTCCTCTCACTGTTCTTCATACAGGTTCAGATGGGTTTATTGTCAGCTGGAAATGCTGAGGCTTTGTCTCCGATCGAGAGTTCGGCAGTTTCTAAATGAACTACCCGACAGCTTGGACGAAACCTACGAACGGGTCCTCAAGGAGATACACAAAACTAACCAACGTTATGCCCAGCGCTTACTCCAATGCCTGACCGTGGCTATTCGGCCTCTTCGTGTTGACGAGCTTGCGGCGATCCTTACTTTCGAAGTTGATGCGATTGAGGGAGAAGTGCCGACGTTGGATGCAGATTGGGGGTCGGAGGATCAAGAACAAGAGTTGCTCTCCGCGTGTCCAAGCTTGATTACCATCGTTGGCAGACGCAGATCACGAGTGGTCCAATTCTCGCATTTTTCGGTGAAAGAATTCCTTACGTCGGATCGTCTTGCTGTCTCAAGTGAAGATATCTTGCGTTATCACGTCCTCCCCGAAGCTGCGCACACAACCCTTGCCCAGGGATCCCTTGGCGTTCTACTCTGTTTGGACGAGCGCGTCGACACACATGGCGTCCGGAGCGACGGCTGGGGTGATGGCTGGAACGATGGCTGGGGTAATGGTTGGGGAAATGACTGGGGAAATAACTGGAGCGATGGCTGGGGTGACGGCTGGAGCGGCATCCGTCTTCTGAATCCTCCCGTTAGATATGCTGCTGAACACTGGGTATCTCACGCACAGGTCGGGAGCGTGTCGTCGCACGTGATGGGTAGAATGAAGACACTCTTTGACTCCGACAAGCCACACTTTGCAGCGTGGGTCCAGATACACGATATAGATCGGACACCATATCGGTACTTGCCCTCAAAGACCGCCAAACCCTTATACTATTCCGCCCTTTGTGGATTTTGTGACCTGGTTGAGCACCTCACCAAGAAACACTCGCAGCTCGTGAACGATTTTGGCGGCGAACACGGCTATCCGCTGGTCGCAGCACTGCACGGAGGACATATTCGGGTCGCAGAACTCCTATTTCAGCTTGGCGCCAACGTTGACGTTCGAGGAACGGAAGAACAGACTCCACTGCACATTGCACTTCAATGGCCCTACCGTTCGGCAGTCGGCGCGGTGCAGTTTCTGCTTCAACACGATGCGGATGTAAATGCACGGCGGGAGGACCTCTCCACTCCGCTCCATCTAGCAGCAGATTGGGGGGATTTCGAGGTAGGTCCGATGTTACTTCGTTGAAGTGTAGATGTTAATTCTCGGAACGCTCAGGCTGGTGGCAAGGCCTTACCATTTCCAAAGAGCGAAGGCAATTGTAACAACCTCGTCCAGCTATTACTGGAGCATGGCGCGGAAGTGAACTCCCGAGACAAGAATGATTCAACTGCGTTACATTATACATTGCTTAGGCAGGGTATCAATGTTGCACGGTTACTCCTCGATCATGGCGCGTATGTCAATGCGGAGGACGACTTTGGCCGGACCCCATTGCACCTAGTGTCGGAAGCTGAGGGTTACTCTGACGAAGTTCGTTTCAGTGTTGCACAGCTATTAATCGAGCGTGGTGCGGACGTGAATGCACGAGACAAGGACTACAAAACTCCATTACATTACGCATGTTCCCCCCCGAAACTCAAGTTGGTGCGGATCCTCCTCGACCACGGCGCTAACATGGACGCGGAGGACAACTGGGGCCGGACACCGTTGCACCGGATGTTGGAAGTCAAGGGTCAGTTTGACAAAGATCGTTCGGCCGTTGCACAGCTACTAGTAGAACGTGGTGCGGAGGTGAACGCACAAGACGAAGATCACGAAACCCCATTACATTTCGTATCTTACTTTCTCGAACTCGACTTGGTGCGGTCTCTCCTCGATCATGGCGCGACTGTCAACGTGGTGGACAACTTGGGCCAGACCCCATTGCACCTAGTGTTGGAAGACAAGGATTACTCTGACGAAAATCGTTTTGGTGTTGCACAACTATTAGTGGAGCATGGTGCGGACGTGAACGCACAAGACGAGGACCGCAAAACCCCATTACATTCCGCATCTTACTTTCCAGAACTCAAGTTGGTGTGGATGCTTCTTGACTACGGCGCAAATGTCAACGCGAAGGACAACTTGGGCCGGACCCCATTGCTCCGAGTGTTGGAAGCCGAGGATTACGTTGATGAACATCGTTTTGGCGTTGCATGTCTATTGGTTGAGCGGGGCGCGGACGTGAATGTACGAGACGAGGATCACGAAACGCCGTTACATTACGCGTGTTACCCCCCGGAACTCAAGTTGGCGTGGATGCTCCTCAACCATGGCGCGGATATCAATGCGGTCGACAAATGGGGCCGGACCCCGTTGTGCCGAATGTTGGAAGCCAAGGACCCACTTGACGAAGATCGTTCAGCCGTCGCTCAGCTATTAGTAGAACATGGTGCGGACGTGAATGCGCAAGACGAAGACCATGAAACCCCGCTACATTTCGCATCTCACTTTCTCGAACGCAACTTGGTGCGGATGCTCCTCCACCATGGCGCGAATGTCAATGCGGAAGACAGCCTGGGCCGGACCCCATTGCACCTAGTTTTGGAAGACAAGGATTACTTTGATGAACATCATTTTGGCGTTGCGCGGCTATTGGTAGAGCGTGGTGCAGACGTGAACCTACGAGACGAGGACCACAAAACCCCGTTACATTCCGCATCTTACTTTCTTGAGCTCAACTGGGTGCGGATGCTCCTCGACCATGGCGCGAATGCCAACGCGGAGGACAACTTGGGCCGGACCCCATTGCACCTAGTGTTGGAAGACAGAGATTACTCTGAACATCATTTTAGCATGGCGCGGCTATTGGTGGAGCGTGGTGCGGACGTGAATATACGAGACGAGGACCACAAAACCCCATTACATTCCGCATCCTACTTTCTCGAACTCAATTTGATGCGGACGCTCCTTGACCATGGCGCAAATGTCAACGCGGAGGATAAACGGGGCCGGACTCCATTGCACCGAGTGTTAGAAACTGAGGAAGACGGTTCCGCTGTTGCGCAGCTATTAATAGAGCGTGGCGCAGACGTCAACATGCCCAACGGCAACCACGATACTCCCTTACACATAGCGTCGCGCCTTGTGTTGCTCGAAGCGGCTTGGATTCTTCTCAAGAGTGGTGCTGATCTAAATGCGGAGAACAAAGAAGGCCAGCTCCCATTCCAGCTTCTACGGGAGACCATAAGGGAAGAAATGCAATGGTTGCCATCAGCATACTCTAACAGACTAGGCGTGGGGCGGGCACGGCGAGCGGAATGCGTAGCATTAATGGGTCTGCTCTACGGCTACTAGTATTAGGTCAGCACCAACACCGACCTCTGCGGGTGTCATGTGTAACGTGTACTAAAAACCTTTGTAATCAGAATAGTAGAACGCGATGATATGTGAGCGCATGTGAGCAGCAGTGAGTTATTTATTGTCTTCTTGGACCGCTCGACTTATGGCGTGTAGTTTGTGCCAGTATCTAAAATTACAGTGTACTATTCTCAAGGGAAGCGTAAATCCGAACATCCTAGGAACGCACATTGGGCGCACATCTTCGCAGCTCGCCGCGTCTATTCAATTGCCATGCCTGCTAGATGAATCGTGGGTTCACTTGGCGGCGGCGTGTACTCGAGACCAGGTTGTACTGTTCAAGTTGGCCGGCGTTATATGCGGCTTGTAACAACAAAGAAAAAAAACATTGATATTTACCTTTCTAAGCTTTCTAGGCTTGGTGAACAGCCCGCCGGCGCACACGGCCAGGAGGTGGTGCAGGTGGTGTGTGCATTGGCGTCTCGACGACGCCTCCTGGCAGGTGGGCCTCCGATTTCTTAGGAGCGCGACTGAATACACGCTGCTGGTAAAAGGGTTCAGGAGGCTCGTAAATAGACGAGCGGGGTGAGCGTGGTCCGAAGAGACCGTGTGGCTGTGATGGAACCTCTGGTGCTAGATGAATCGTGGGTTCACTTGGCGGCGGGGTGTATTCGAGATCATATTGCGCTGTTGGCGGATGTTATACGCCACTTGTAACGAAGAAAACAATGGAACTTGCCTTGCCAAGTTGCCCAGGGGCTAGCAGCCTGCGCACGGTCAGGATGTGGCCCAGCTGGCGGGTGGGCGTCCGATTTCTTACGAGCGCGCCTGAATACAAGCCGCTGGTGAACGGGCCGCCTCGTGTCGGGGCGGAAGGGTGTAGGAAGCTCTTCAATAGACAAGCGGGGTGAGCGTGGGAAGAGCTGTGGTGGACCCTCTGGTGACGTATATTCAAGACCAGCTTGCGCTGTTGGCGGGTGTTATATGCCACCTGTAATGAAGAAAAAAAATGATATTTGCCTTGCCAAGTTGACCATGCTGGGCGGGCCTCTGGTTTCCTACGAGTACGCCTAAACCCACCCCTTTGGTGGACGGACCGCCATGCGCCAGGGCGGGGGGGTTCGGGAGGCTCCTCAAGCGACAGTGCCTCATAAGACGAGTGGGGTGGGCGTGGTCCGAAGAGACCGCGTGGCTGTGACGGAGCCTCTGGTGCTAGATGAATCGTGGGTTCACTTGGCGGCGGGGTGTATTCGAGATCAGGTTGCGCTGTTGGCGGATGTTATACGCCACTTGTAACGAAGAAAACAATGGCACTTGCCTTTCCAAGTTGCCCACTCGCCAGTAACCTGCGTATGATCGGGCGGTGGCCACATCGGCGTCTCGATGACGGGTCCTGGCGAATGAGCCTCCGATATCTCGCGAGAGCGCCTGAACCCACCCCTTTGGTGAACGGACCGCCACGGACCAGAGTTGGAGGGTTCAGGAGCGGGTGCAGGAGGCTCCTCAGGTGACGGGACCCTCTCGTCAAAGGAAGGAGTAGCATCGGGGGCGTCCATTATTTTAACGGTCTCCTTGGCTATCCCATCTATTTCTTTTGCATCTACCCGGAAGGCGTAAAATGAAGCGAGTGGCTAGATGAACGAGTTACACACCGCCCTTGGTTTCCCTTAACACCTGTGCGACCACCGTGAGGAGCTCCCCCTCCTCCAATCTTCTGAACCTCTGCAAGGCATCCTCGATATCGTTCAATCCAGCCAGCTTCTTTAAAACAGTTTCTGTTCAAAATTGAGCGAGATCAAGCTTATCGCAGGAGATAGACCCACTAGTCCGTCTCTCTTTCACCCCCTTCGTCGCGATGGCAAGGATAGACAGAACTTCGACCATGATCTTCACGAGTACATCCATCACCGCTCGCGTCGGTGGGACTTCGGTAAAGGTCTTGAGGTGTCGAAAGAGGCTTTCGATTCTGTCAAAGAGTTCGACGAGCACATCGCGGCTTGTCACAGTGCTCTTTCCCGCCTACTAAAGTTGAAGCTCTCGCGACCCGTGCAGAGATTTGGGTAAGAAAACTTACTACGAGGAAAATGCCGATTCCAGAAAAGATGATTTTGGTAGGGGGAAATGCCTGAAGGCTAACGTGAGGGAAGACGGGTAACGGCCTGGCTGCTGTGACCCTACCGAGCCAGCTCCTTCGCCAAGGGTGGCAGAGAGCGCGTTGAGGGTATCCACGGTAGGGATAAGCCACTTTGTCAGTCGGTCATCGCGGGTCCGAGATTGATTCAGTTCATTAGCCTTCCCTTGAAGTACGATGAGGATAGATTCGGGAGAATCGCAGGCGTTTATCTCAGCAGCGAGTGGGTGGGCGGTGAGGTCTTTTCCGGTCTTCTTCTTATACTCTTTTAAGGCATTTTCGAATATTGGTTGAAAGTTTGGAGTGGATGAGGACGCCTGCATAGTCTGCGACGTTGTGCCAATCGCGCGGCACGGAACCAGAACGAGATGAGATAAGACGAGGTGGCGCAAGTTGGGCGAGTTTCCCACGCTCCTACATCTGTTGTCTAACTTGCCACTGGACCTGCATTTACTAGTAAAAGTGACATTGTACATCGCCCCGTTTCTCTCACAAGCAAGCTCACAAGGCACTTAAGGTGCATCAGCTCGGGCCACTCCTCATCCCTGTTCGTCTTGTGATCGATCTGCGCTACCCGGAAAATCCGCATTCTCAGCGTACATACACCGCTGTGAATACAGTAGTACAAAAATCCGTAAGGACCATCTGGAACAGCGAACGAAAGGGAACGAGAATAGGAATACGGAAACAGAGGAGAGAAATCACATTACACATCAAATGTTTCAAAGAATGAGCCGACCTTGGCGACGAATTGCTCGCTGCACATGGCAAGGAGGGAGGAAGCAGCGCCGCAGGAGGTGGAAAAGTAGAAGTGGGCGCCGAGGGGCGGGAGGCGGGAGGACGTCGAACCCGGCAGGAGGCCAGGAAGGAGGCGCGCCGGGGAGGGGAGCGATACATGAGAAGGTAGTGAGAGGGGAGGGGCCGGAAACGGCAGGCGTAGTGAGAAGAAGGGGGGAGGAGAGGTAACGGTTACCCCTCATGTGGTGGTTTGGAGGCAGCGCAGGCGAGGGAGACAAAGAAAGAGTGGACAATTTGAAGGGCAGACAGGCGGGGATTGGACACGTACCTCACACGTGATGGTGGGAAGAAGGCGACAAGGGGGCGGTGGCACGGGTAGGGAGATAGAGACAGGGTGAAGGAGATGGCGAGGACCTCCCCTTGTATGCGACGGTTATGAGGTCGATATGGACAGAGTGAGAAGAGGGGGGAGGAAACAGGGGGAGGCCGGTGGTACGGTGGTAGATGGCCACAGAGCGAGAGAAATAACGGCGAAAAGAGCAATCATAGTGATCGGGCCTGGGAGAAAGCGGCAGGCTGTTGAGTGGATGGCGCAGGGAGCGGACGGAAGACGGTTTCCGAGGGGGAGCAAAGCGCAGTGGTGAAGCGTGTGACGGTGGGGGTGACTGTGCCCTGCACACGCAAAATGAGGAAGAAATTCAGGGGAAGGACGAGTTGCGGGGAGGGTCATGTAGGGCCGAGGCCCTGACTTACTTGGACGGGCAAAAGGAAGGTGGGGTGAAGCGGAAAAAAGGAAGCGGAAGGGGGGCAGTGCGATGCGGGGGCGGGGAGGACCATGTCACTACCATGTCTCGCACGCAAGAAATTAATGAAGGCCGGGGGAGGGTGAGGGCAGGATAAGCAGGCAGCGGGAGGGCGAAAGTGGAGGCGAGGTGGCGGAGCGACGACAGTGCTCTCCACGACTTGATACGTAAGTTAAGGCGGCTGAGAAGGCGGATGGGAAAGCCAGGGAGACGAGGATGTCGGTGAGCTTTGGTCGGTGAATTTGGGCCAGTTCGGTGCACGTGTTGCCGTGCCACCCACTTCACTGATGAGCACAGAATTGTGTGCGGTGAATGCAAATGTAGTTCATGAGATGGGCGACGTCGAGATTGAGAACAAAACTCCACAACTCACCTTGGCGTGCCTATGAAACGACTCTCCCGCAATCCACTGGTGCCTCGGTAGGCCGCGCGTCGCAATGACTGCCGAGCGCATCGAGCACGCCTCACCGCACACAGCGCTTGACGTGCACCTCGAGCAGGCAGTCCGTCCTCTCCTTTCACGCCATACGGGGGCAAGAGGCGGCCTGCGGAGGGGCGGTGAAAATCACGGGGGAGCTGCGCGCTGTATAGATAATTAAGTGCAGGCTACTGTGAGAGGCTCACTATTTCAATGACCTGCCACGCAGAGGGAGGAAACGGGGGGATGAGGGTTTCAAAGTATTTGCTAGCTCGAGAGACAAATTGATCGCTACACTCATCGAGTACTCAACGTACTCAACGGCTGTTTCTCGTGTGATTTCTCGTGTGATAATTCCTGGATAGACATAACATTTAATTAGAATTATTTTCTAATGGAGTTATTGTTACAGTATTGCTTTTGCGTGAAAACGCGGGTGTCCAGAACTCGTTCGCATTTCGGTCATGTGGCTGCGCGTCTATCATATCGATCTTTCAATATTCAATACACGAGGCAGTGCAGATGTACACAGGCTAGGAACAGATTCCGTTCTTCGTCTTGCCTCACTCCGAGTCTACCATAAGCTCTTCCGAGTCCGAAGCCGCAATTGGTACAATATCCCTGAATATCCAGGCATCCTCCTCATCTATTCCAAACTTTCTGCCAATATTCGAAAAGGCTCTGCAAGAGTATAAGAAGAAGACCGGCAAAGACCTCACTACCCACCCACTTGCTACTGAGATAGAAAGCTGCCGGTCTCCCGATGCTATCCTCACCGTACTTCAATGGAAAGCTGATGAACTGAATCAATCTCGGAACAGCGATGAACGACTCACCAAGTGGCTTAACCCGACCGTGAATATCCTCAACGCTCTCTCGGCTACCCCTGGCGAAGGCGCTGGCTCGGTTAGCAGGCCGCCTCGTTTCGCGTTACCTGTCTTTGCCCTTACGTTAACCTTAGGTATTCGGTCACCGTATTCCCCCCTACC